>QVNW01000332.1:0-80433 GCA_014825475.1 Pseudomyrmex flavicornis | reverse complement strand
AAAAAAACAAAAAAAGTAAAACAAAACTATATAATAAATAAACTTACATAAAAGAACAGTATAAATTAACAATCAGTGAAGTATAGTAAAGTATACAAAGCATCAATTACTTAATAAGAATTAAAACTCACACGGAACAACGTATAATAATAACAGCGTAAAAAATAGAAATATGTATTACGTGAAGTAATATTTTGAGTTTTAAATAACAATAAATTCTGAGGAAGAGAATTTGTAACACTTACCATTTACGGCTTTGTTGCTCGGATTATTGTTAAACTTTTTTACACATGTAAGAACCTTGTACGATGCGCTCGTTTGAATAGCCGGATACCTTTTATCGTGCGCGAACGACGAAACCCTCTTATATACTAGCAATGATCTCATGGGCCCCATCTTAGCAGTCTCAAATAACAGTGCTGTCTGCATAACGCACTAAGCAAAATATATATGTAATTGTACATTTTTTTGATTAAAAATATATATATTTTTGTGCCCATTTTCTCTTTCTCTTTAGTCTTATTATATATTTCTGTAGTTGTATGTTATAAATATATCCTGTGGATTTATTTATGTATATTCTTTTTTAATACATATATGTACTATTTTTATGCTTTACCTACATGTATATATAATTAATATATACGTATATATTATATACGTATGATACATGTGCAGAAAAATATATAAAGAAAAATGTATAAAGAAAAAATAATAAAATTTACAATAATCTTACTTTCATACAAGCAAGGGTGAAAAGTCTATCGTTGTACTGTCCTGGTCACAAGCAAGTAAAATGATGCCCCGTGAATATTTCTCAGAAGCTTCATACATTCTTATGGATAGACTTACATAGATATCGCATCACTTAACGACTAATGATATAAAAATTGACATAAATAATCTAAGTCTTGTCTACAAAAATATATTTTTTTAAAAGTGGAAATTTGTTCCTATTAGTTTTCAATATTACAATTTTTTTTTGTCACATGACACTTTACGTCATATAGCGTACAATGATAGAGCGTACAATGTAATAAGACGATGTATAAGATACACCAAAATATTAATCGAAGATTAATATGCACATACGTATAGATAAAAGTAAAAATACTTAGCGTACATTTTCTTGAAATGATTTTTATTACACAAGCGAGAATTCGTTCTTTCTACTGAAGAATTTCTATATCAGCGTACCTACTCAGCAGGTAGAAAACTTATAGCACATTTAGTATCAGTTTAATGCAGTGATTCCCAAACTATATTTTTTATTGTATATATATGTATAGATATATACTTAAAATTTATATGTACATATCATATATACACATATATTACATATATATATGTATAATTTTTGTATGTACACATTAATAACGTATATACGTAATATATACTTTGCAACATTACATATATAAAACCATATAAATCTACGTTGTAAGAAGGAAATTCTCATTCATATTCTTACATAAAATATAGATAAAGAATCATAACACAAATAAAACGTAAAGATCACTGTAGCTTTTTTTATAATGATAAGAACTAAATTAGTTACAAGTTGCTCAATATATATCTATACTCGTACATATTTATACTAATAGATGTATATTTATACATATACATTACTGTTATCTGGTAATGATAAATTCATATCATCGGATGTTATTCTTTTCACAGAAGTATTTTTTATAAATAAATGTTCTAAATTTGAATCATAAACACTTAAATCCAAAATAGTACCAAATTTGTTTGTATTCGCATTTAAATATTTCAGATTCACTAAAGGAAGTATCCATTTGTCATGTAAAATTTCTAAATTATTATCTGACAAGTCTAAATATTTTAACCCTGATAATCCAATAAATGTGTTTGCATCAATATAATGAAGTTTGTTACCTTTTATTTGTAATTTTTCTAAAGTTTGTAGATTTGCAAACGCATTTTCTGGTATAGTTTTGATCATATTATAATTTAATGATAATTCGGTTAACTTATGAAAACCAGTTAATAGTGGAAGATGAGTGAATTTGTTATAATCTAACATAAGAGTTTTTAAAGAACTAGTAATTACATAATTATTACCAGTAATTAGAAACTCAGTTAAAACGTTAATATTGTTTTTTGACATATCCAAATATTCTAAATATGGTGTATTTAGATAAACGTTATTTAGATTCTTACAGTTAGACAATGATAAGGTTTTCAATGTGTAAGAAATAATACTAACATTCTGTAACGGATTTTGATCTAAATATAAAGTAACAATTGTTGCTGAATTGTTAAAATTAAAATCGCTTATTTTGTTGTCTTTCAAGGAAAGACAACGTAACGATTTTGGTAATAAATTGCTAAATAAAAACGAATCAACAGTTAAGGCATTTATATTATCCAAATACAAATGGGTTAATTTTGGGAAATTTAGACGAAAATCTTCTGTTAAAGTAGAAATAGCATTGTCGCTTAAATCGAGATATATTAAGTTTGGCAACCATATATTTGAACTATCAAATATAATTTTTTTGTAATTGTTTTCTATTTCGACAGAATTTTCATCAAAAGTTTCAACAGAAAATGCATATGTTTTTGATGGTTTTTGAAGACTTAAATCTAAGATACTTATAAAATCATGTTTAATTGAGAATCCTTCATAAATATTAATTTCATTTTGAGATAAGATTAAACAATTTAAATATACTAAGTTCTTTAACATTCTTGAAGGTATATCTTGTAACTTATTATCTCGCAAAGATACACTTCTAATGTATGTACTTTTAGAAAAATGATTTTTTATTTTTGTCAAATTATATGAAGTTAAATTAATAATTTCCGGCTCATCAGTACATCGTTTTATAAAAATTTCTTCTTCATTGAAAGGTGTTTTTTCAATAAAGTCCTTTGTTTCACTATATAGGTTTAGAATTTTTAAACCCTCTGAAGTAATAAATATTACGTGACACAATAACAGCACTATTGTGCTTTTAATCTGCAAACATAATAAGCAATAATGTAATGGTGCAAAACAATTAAGAAAAACATATTAAAAATGTAGTAGGCAAACTTTTACTTTCTCGCGATTTCGTATTTACTTTAAAATAGATTTTTTTACAAAACTTTCGGTGATTTTTTAATATATTCTAATATATTTTTTGTAGTAAATTTAAATTTTAATTAGAGTTTAATTTAAATATGATATAAAAATACGAAAGTTCTGTTATATATAGAATCTTACTGTAATATATAATTAACAACTCAAGAGTACATGCATCGTGCTCACAGTAATACATAGATATGTATATTTATAATTTTTGCAAAAACCACATAAATAAGTTAATACGTAAATAGAATTTAGTAATATATAAAGTAGAAGTATAGTAATATATAAAGTAAAAATATAGTAATAAAGTAGAAAACTTACAATTGGTGAACTCATTTTTTGCACACAAAACAATATCTTTTGTAAAATTACACTTTTTTACTACTGTTTAGTAACTGAGCTCGAATCGACTCGATTTCGACTTTGAATAAAACTCGTCTAATGAACATCTAATGAAGTTTTTGTTCTGTGTGAGGTATTTATATACGCGTTCGTATAGAACACGTAATACTGATAAACAATATTATTAATAACAATATTATATAAAAGAAGATTAAGAATATTAACCGGATATAAGATCAAAAAAGTCAGAAATCAATCAAAAAAGTCAAAAGTCAAAAAGTTATCACTTCTGGAAGGCCCCTTCCAACTGGTCACATGCATCATTGCATAGAGATATCTTATGGCGCAAACCGCACGCCGCGGTCGTGCGCGAGTTAAAAAGAAAGGCTCTGTTTTAGGCGATCGGTTATAATTCGACTGATAGATGTCTTTCAAAGATCATTTATCACATTTGCAAAGTAAAAAGTAAAAAGTAAAATATTAACAATACTTGTATTGTAATGCTTCTTTGTATTACAATACAAATCCGGCAACAAATTTATTGCTTCTATCAAGTAACAAAATACGTATATTCTTCAACAAGCTTTTAAAGATACATAGTTCGTGTTTAAGTGAATTAAAGATCAAATGATATGTGTACGTGTACTTGCTTTTTGTGAGCGAATAATAATAACCTGTCTTACATCGAGCTGTTGTAGTATTATTATTTCAACTATGCCTGCACATACATATAGAAAGTTTTTAATGATTTTTTTCATCGGGAATAAGTTCTGTTTTACTGTTGTCTGCATTTTGAACTCCGATAATTGGATTCTCATAACGATGTTTTATATGTTTCCAAAGTCTCTGTGTGTGATAAAAAGTTATTACGTGCAAAACAAATTTATTTTAAAATTTCTAAATTTTTTCTATTTTATAAAGCAACAATCTTGAATATATAACATAAATGCAATCAGTTTTTATACCCCATCATTTACGGTTTCGAATATGTACAAGCAAGCTTGGTCGTAAGCTCTTTCAAAGAACATCGCACTGACCACAATGCCAAGTGTAAACGTAGAACTCCGCTTGCATACGTAGCGATAAAATAAACGCGCTGCCATATCAAATGCTTTGTGTCATCAAAAATAATCACAGACTCCTGACAGTTCTATATTAAATGAAGTGAAATGTTTCAGGTAAAAGATTGTAAAACAATTATTCATTTATTATGTCGTTACGTGCAAAGAAAAACAGACATATTCATGCGATTTGATTGAAAAATGTACTGCTGTCACATTGCATATCCCAGTTTTCAAAGTAAAAGTTTCCCAATACGTGATTAAAAAGATATATTTTAAATATATGCGTAGAAGAAACAAACATGTATACAAAAAAATATAATAAGAGATAACTTTATCATCTAATAACCATGTGTTTTTTTTATTTCCGTTTTCCTTAAATCTTTCCCAAGTGTGTGTGTGTGTGTGTGTGAGAGAGAGAGAGAGAGAGAAAGTTGAGAATTAATAAAAATACTACAGGTCACATGTTCATCTCTCGTTATATTTTCTTCTCAACAGTAGTATTATACAAAAACTGTAATACTTAACAAATTATACACACATATATACATATATATGTATATAAAATTAAAATTGTATAAAAAGGTATTGAGAGACACTTTCGATGGAAAATTATCTAGACTTTCTTCGTGTGTTCAAAACATGAATTGTTGATACATGTAAATTGTATCGTTTCAAAACGATATAAAACGATTTAAATTATAAAATTTTTATTCATTTTCTTCTGTATCGCGATGCAAACTTTTCACAACTTTCGTAGGTTGCTGCAACACTTTTCGCGATAACCTAATCTGCCCGGACACCGGATCTCGTCCGAAGTATTTGACTTTTATTTCGTGACCTATTTCAAGACCTAGAGCACTCGGATGATGAATCACACACTGATCTAACTGAGAGTTGGGCAAAAATGTGGGCACCATGTTGGAATATAACGTCACCATAACGCCAGTTTCCCGAATTTCGACTATTTTCGCTTTATATATGCCACCGAACTCTAATGTCGGCTCGCGATCTTTTTGCAAAATACTCTCAATCATCTCTTTTGCCTCAGTCATGGCATTTTCGTTTGGTGCAAAAATATAATACGTTTCCTCATCATGTGGATTTATCTGAAAAATAAAGTAAAATCATCTTAAAAATGGAAAAATTTGTACAATCTATCAATTAAATAATAATCATTTATATAAATAATAAAATAATCTTTTTAATGTAATATATTAAATTTTTTATATAAGTTTCCGCTCTTTCTTTGGAATACAATTGAAAATTTATCTTACGTGCACTCCAGTTTCTAATAGAATTTTTTTCAGATTTATCCCACCGACTCCAAGAAACTTTCCTCTTTGATGAATAGGAATTTGTAAGTTCTCGACAACCGGCATTTTGTCCTTTTTAGTCGATCGCGGTTCCCGTAACACATTGTTCATAAATCTTAAGATCTCTGACTTAGCAACTGTTGCTTGATGTATGCACTCCATAATAATTTTTAGCGGGACTCCTGGTATCTTCACATCAGCTTGAAAAGCAGTGAACGCTCGCTTGGTACCCGCTATTTTGAAATCCATGTCGCCAAGATAATCTTCGATTCCCTGAAAGTAGATAAATAAAAGATAGAAAAGTTTGTCTATCAATCGACGAAATAACCACAATTTCTTGTTTAATCAAATTAAACTTTCAAAATACAGCAAAGCTTACCAATATGTCAGTTAATATTTTATAGTCTTCGATATCCGTTTTAGTTTCATTGTACCTAGTCACAAGACCAATAGCTACACCCGCTGCTGGCGAAGATATCGGTACACCCGCATCCATGAGTGCCAAACTCCCACCACAAACAGTAGCCATTGAGGAAGAACCTATTTTTATCGTAATAAACATCGGATAATATTTTTAATGCATTACTACAACATAACATAGTTTTTGATTAAGTGTTATGTTGGATTAGACATCACTTTTTTACCATTCGATTCTAAAACTTCACTAGTCAGTCTTATGGCAAAGGGATAGTCCTTGGGAAGAATCGGTTGCAGGGCCTTCTCTGCCAAGGCGCCATGTCCCATCTCCCGGCGACCTATCCGACCTACCCGCCCCGTTTCGTTAGTCGCATAGGGTGGAAAATCATAATGGAGAAAGAAATTCTTCTCTTTCACACCACTGCCAAAATCAAGATTTTAGGAACTAAAATGGATTTCGATGACCGAAAAAAACAACTAATGAGAACTTTGAGCACAGTCATCTGTGCAACAAAATTCCAAATTTTTCTATTTTGCTTCCATCATATCAATATCTTTTAATGTCAATATAATATTTATATAATTTTAGATCAATTCTCTTTCTCTCTCTCTCTCTTTTTATGTACGTAAATAATCTTATGTAAAATCTTATGTAAAATTATCATATAGTCGCTAGTGTATTCATTAAACTATCGCAAAAGAAAAAGACAATGTCGACAATCAAATTGTATTTGTGTACTGCTAGTGATATACCTAATTAGCATTGAAACAGCATCCATTTTAAGAGCGCTTTCCAAGGAATCCAGAGTTACAGTACACATGACCTGGGTTTGACCTCTTTGAAACACAGCCGAACCGTGAAGAGGATTAAAGAGATCTACTTCGCACGTTATATTGCGTAAGTCAGTCAAAGAACGACCGTCGCATCTATAAATTATTGATTTTGTTACTTGAATAATTATTTATAATGTGACACACAATTGCAATATTTTATATGTGTATATATAGTGTATAATTTTTTTTAAATACCTAATTTCTTTCTCTAAAATCAGTTGCCTAAAAATGTCTTTACTAATTTTCCCGAAGATTTCTTCTGCTAATGTAACATTCAAATGTGCGTTATCATTTTTCAACGTTTCAATAACATTACTTCTAACTTCAGAAACAGCATTATCTCTAGAAGTTTTATCATGCGTGTGATCTAAAAATATTTCTCGCAATTTCGTCTCCGCGAGTTCTTTCACAGAACTAATCAGACTTTCGTCATTGTCTTGCTCGTTGATTTCGACTTTTCTTTTTGGTTTTCCATACATCTTTTGCAAGTTTGTTATTGAGGCCACGATGATCTGGCATTCTTTCACACCGAGCTTTATCGCTTTCTTCAGGTCTTGCTCCAATATCTCATTTGCCGAACCCTCTAACATAACAATTAAGTTGTGCTTTGTCGCGGTGATAATCATATTTAATATACTATCTTGTATTTGACGTCTTGTGGGATTGATTATAATATCGTTATCGATCATTCCTACTCTGACAGCGCCCACAGGACCGTTCCATGGAATGTCGGAAACGCTGAGAGCTGTAGAAGCACCATTGATGGCTATCACATCAGGATCGTTCATATTGTCCACAGCTAACATGTTGCACATCACGTGTGTATCAAAATAAAAGCCTTCTGGAAATAAAGGTCTTATTGACCGATCGATGACTCTACTCGTAAGAATTTCGCGTTCAGTCGGTCCAAGTTCCCTTCGTAGGAAATTGGTCGGGATACGACCAGCTGCTGCTGCTTTTTGTCTATAGTCCACAACAAGCGGAAGGAATGAGGAATTAGATGACGACTGATGTTTGCTGACCGCCGTGACCATGACAGAAGTGTCACCCAGAGATACAACAGCACTACCATCAGCAAAACGCGCATATTTTCCTGTAGATAAGGTGAGATGCTTGCTAGACATAGAAACATACATATCAATCACTAAGAAGTATATAAACATATAAATTGTTTAATATTGCTTTGAGGTTTGTTCAACTAATTTAAAAAATGCTGGACTTTTTGAAAGATAAACAAAGTTGCATCATTTCCCTGTATTTGCTCTTGACTTAGAAAAAAAAATGTGTCCTCATCCTTGAGCAATCTTCAAATTACTATATCTTTTCAAAACAAATAACAGAAAAATAAAGCCTGACATAAAAAAGTGAATTTTAATAAAATCTATCAAACATCACATTCATAATATTTGAAATATACTCAACAATTTTTTTGAAAAGGTTAGGGTTAGAGTACACAACGTGGTCAATCTTACCCATCGGATAACGTGACGACTTCTGTGCCCACATTTGTGCTAAACCTCACGTAAAATACGTTCTCATTTTTATACAAAGATTTGCAGGCTAAAAACACTGGTTTACGAAATCTCGAAAATTTTGAACTTGTAAACATTATCATTTTTAGTCATTACAAAATCAGTGACCAATTCAAGTGTACAGTGAAAACGAGAATCAAACCAATATGTGAAGATTGCTATATAGAAATATACAAGTTTGTTACATGGTACATAAAATATAATGTCAATGTGGTAAACGTTAAGGAAAAAGAACGACTATATAATTTATAGTTTCTCTCGGCTCGCGCGCAAGTCGGATGATTCGCTCTCGAAAGTTGTCGTTTCATTCGAGTATGTAAACGAGCAGTGGAGAGACTGATTACGCTTTCATCGCTTCGTTTCTTTTCTCGATCAGCGCCCAATCGTTAATTGCCGCGCGGGGCTCCTCAAGTATCAATTCACTTTCCACTTCGCACAATACGCGGTCATTCTTATTTAAGAAAGAAAGTCTCCCCTTCCGAATTCGAACACAATCTTGCTCCGAAAAAACTTCGTTTTTAACGGAGCTAGGCCGGAGAAAGTTTTCACCTTCTCCCTTTTTATCCGATTCGCTTCGCGGATTTTTTGCCGCGCGACTCTCGACATTGCGAGGATTTCTTTCGTTCGATTTTCACTCTCGAGCCTCTACGAGATGGAAATTTCGCTTGTTCACCCGCTTCGGTCGTCAACTTTGTTTTTTCCAAAGGACCCGATCCGTAGGAATCAATTCACGAAAAGTCGCACAAACGTATTTCACAAACAAACTTATTCTGAGAATTCTAACGAATGCAAAGTTTCTATAGATTATGGTCGTCAGATTTCTAAAATTTATCAGCTTACTCGCGCGTAAACAGATTCCTGAAGATGATGGCTTTTATCTGTCTGAGAATCGCGTCAGTATGTCGCTTCATTAAATCGCTATGGTGATTCTAGACGTGCTTTACGTTCCTCAGCATCTGCTGGACCACATTATTGCTCGTTACTCCCCTCCGCTATTTCTACGATCACTTTCTTCGAGATCGCTTCGAAGGATCCACTCTTCGAGTCGCGCTGATCCTACTCGAGGATCGATCGGCGTCGCCGAGGCCAGTCGGGCTATGCGGATCCATGTATCGTGGTGATCCAGCACGGGTACGCTCTTGATTACGCTGGCGATGTGCCGTCTTCGCGGCGATCTGATTGTCCTGTTAGTGATCGTCCTGGCGGATGTTCAACACGCCATGATGAGAATCGCCCGCGAGAATCACTTCAGTAAGTAACTTCTCGGCGTCGCAAGTTTCACCTGGATAATTTCATCTGGATTTTTTGCTTTTTTCTCAACACTTCGTTTGCTTCAGTGTGCAAAATTTCAAGATATCGAACATTGCAACGCGCAAGTAATGCGTTTTCCGCAACTTGAAAGTTTTTATTTCTGAAATCTCCGGCTGTATGTATAGTTTTCGATTGTTAACACTTAAATGTGTCTCGGATTTCAAATAGATGCGATTTTCGTAATACGCGATCAGCGTAAGAAGACATTAAACAAAGCGGCTTTGGATAATAGAGTGCGGATGTCCGGCAGCGTCGCAGAGACAGCCGCGATCGATCGTCGTCTCGCCGTCGAGCGTCCGGATGCTGAAGGATGATGTCCCATCCTCGACCATTAGCACTACTGGCCGCATTTTAAATGGCAAGCCCAGCAGACGAGGATCCTGGCCTTGGCAGGTGTCTCTTCAGTTGCTGCATCCGAAACTCGGTTTTATCGGCCATTGGTGCGGGGGTGTGTTAATCGATCCCAGATGGGTGATCACCGCAGCTCACTGCATTCACAAGTGAGTTCGACTTTTTACGCGAAATTTTACGCGACGAACTTTGCGGTCAAATTCTCGCAATTCTTTCACTTCAAGTGAACTGTTCAATCTGCCCATCGGTGTGCTGTGGACGGCTGTGGTTGGCGAATGGGAATTAGACTCTGGCGGACGCGGATCTGCCCGGTTGCCCGTCGAAAAAGTGATTCTTCACGAGAGATTCAATAATTACATTCACGATATCGGTGAGCTCCTAAAATGTACATAATTTCACGTATCAAAGAGATATTAATTTTATAATATTTGGATATAATTCTGTCAATTTCGATAAACCTTGTGTCTATTAATTCACATTTTATCTTAAATTTCTAAAAGAATTATTGTCGTTGCAGCTTTAATGAAGCTTGCCAGGCCGGCACCGTTGTCCAAAGTCGTTCGCACCATCTGTCTGCCCGATGCCAGGGAAGATCTCGGCGAAAGGAAATGTATAGCATCTGGCTGGGGACGATACGGTCCCTCGCCTTCTCTCTCGACCGCCCTTCTGGAAGCCAGTGTCCCTCTTCTAGATCTGGAGGACTGTTTACGAGCTTATGGCACTTCGGTACCCATAAAGAACGGCCACCTCTGTGCCGGTCACATCGACGGTTCCTCTGGAGGTTGCGTGGTAATCGTCTCATTTTTCGTCACATTTCTTTCCCAAAAACAATTTACAGTTCAAACTCGGCGTGTGAAGATTCTCGTGTGTGAAATTTTTTTGATTCAAGCGCGGAGTGTGTCGGCGAATCGACTGCAAAATGCACTGCTGTCCGCGAACACGTTTTATTATCTGAAAGCGTCAATTTGCTTTTAATTATACCGTTCGCGTACACTTTCTCGCAGTAAAATCGCTCGCGTCATCAGAAGTGCCGCGATAATCGCTTGGAAATTTGCATATTTAAAGATTCAATCCAAAATAAAACACTTTCAAGTTATAAACACGTAAACAGATTTTGATGGTCAAACATTATTTTAGAAAAAAGTACAATAGTTAAAAACTGATAGTAAAAAAGCTACTTGCGCAAAGAAAAACAAAAATGTCGAAATTCGACTTTTGCGATTCGCAGGGCGACTCCGGGGGACCTTTGCAATGTCGTCGCGCCGACGGCGTCTGGCAGCTGATCGGTGTCACATCCTTCGGCTCCGGTTGTGCCAGGCCGGGCTATCCGGACGTGTACACCAGGATACAGCACTATTTGAACTGGATCAATAAGACCATTGACGCCAATAACGACGACGAGCAGTGGTAAAATTCATTCGTGTAAAAATATACTGTGTAATATATTATTGTACAGCGCTAACGTATAGCTTTTGTATATAATGTACTTTATATGCGTTTATTGTACAGCGTGCTTTATAAAGAAGAGAATAAAAATTATTTATGCTTTATTATACATACACAACATCTTACGTCAATGTGTAAGAATTTTTTTATGAAATTCCCGCGTGATTAAGAAAGCTAAAAATTATTTAACTTGTACAGTTTTATTTCATTTCTATTTACTTAAATCAATGCGCGTTTCTTTACCTACAAGTGGGGATGTAATAGAAAATGCTGTTGTGCGCATTTGTTAAAGTCATACTCTTGTATCGCATTTGTTACACATTTTCTGTACATTTGTCTTATTTATATAATATATAGGTCACTTTGAAACTCCGACATTATAGATAATAAACGGACGGTAGAAAGCAGAGGAAATTGGAAGTGGCGTGTAAACTCTTCTTGCACAGAATTCGCTCGATGATAATTGCTCTCTGTGCGTATGTGCGTGCGTATGTGTGTGTGTGTATTTGCATACTATAATTATACAGCTATTCGCGTAAATAAATCGGATCTAATAAACATCTTGATCGAATTATAAACCGGATGACGTGAGTTTCTGAAGATGATTTTCTTGCGAAAAGATCCTTTCCGGAATATTGGCCGTCGCACGGACAGCTAAAACTTTCACAGATTGCTCATTCAGCCGGAAAAGACGAGAGATGCGATCTTGTTTTGAAATCACGTAATTTACGTCGCGGAGAGAAAGAACATGAATTTCTATTTATCGATCGAAATTCACATCAGGGAAAAAAAACTTAACAAAGAGTAAATCGACTTGCGCGACTTGATAGTGTCGAGATGATATTTCGAGAATTTAACTTCGTAACGTTTTCGGAATTTGTGTTTGATATTTTCTGATGTCTCTCTCTCTCACTCTGAATTTAAATTAAAATAAAAGTATTATTGAGAGAATTTATATATCTCCCTGAAGTAATATCGAAATTCATAACTGCGACAACGGTGCTTTAATAATACAAAGCGTATATTGTGGAAGCGGACAATGAAGTTGGAGAATATTGATTTGCGGAAGACACACGCGACATACCGTGAGAGCACATTCGATTACGGAAGGAGAAACCGTAATTAACCTTAATTATTAATTGCAGATGTACGGAGAGTACCGCATAGTCTCATTTGTCTGCTGTTAAGCGGAAAATGTGCACAATTTGAAACCTCCTTATTATAGAACATCTTATTAGAGAGGAGATTACGTGCATTTTACATGGTATACCACCTCTGCACATAGTACAGAGTGTAATCCCACGAAGATATGTATATTTTCGGTATCATATAATATATATTTTCGATTAATATTGAATTTAAAAAAAACAAAACGCAATTTCAACACGTAAATTTTGTACGTTTCACGCATAATTTTTCATCAAAATTCCACCTGAAGCTTCGCACACATCGAACGAATAACAAAATCTTAACATGAAAATCTTAATTTCTTGTTTCTTTTGCTTTCGATTTAGAATACAATACGAAGGTAGGTTTTGTTTGATAGGAACGCGTGTTTCATTCGACGTTACGCAACATTGGCTCTCGCAGAATCCATGATCCTTATTTAAATGCAGATATCCTCGGCATCCGGTCCTCTCGCGCAAAGTGCTTTTCTTTCTAAGTTTCAGAACACATACCTATTTCTATGCATTTCTATTTGCTCCGGCAACACAATGACGAGAAACAAATCTCCACACCTTTCCTTGCGTGTCAGCTGGTGAGATCGAAATGTCAACCGACGCACACACGGTCCTTTTCGCGTCTGTTTCGCTAAAATAAAACAGACTTGTCAATATGATATTCGACAATAAAATTAACGTAAAATAAAATTAACTTTGCAACAAAAACTTCGATAATTAAAATTGAATCAAATTAATTTTCAAATGCGTTTGATTAAAAAAAAGAATTGAAACCATCGAAGGTTCACACGAAACGGCTCTTGTGAAACGTGTTCGATGCATATCTCATTTCATATCGTGTATCTAATTGCAATGATCGCTAATTATAATTAATATCCGACATGCGTGACAATTTGCAGAGTAGATATATTTGATTCGCGCGTTCTACGCGCGTCACATTAATTAGTATACATAATTGCTATGATATCGCTATACGTACCTAACCGCGCGCGTTCTCGATCGTCGCCGCGCGCGCGCGCATTTCCCACCGCATTTTTTTTCCGTCAAAAAGCAGCTCTTCTCCGTCACATTTTAGGCTCGGATCGATCTTCGCGCGCAATCAGTAACACACTTTCATCGCGAGGAAGAAAGTGAACGAGAAATCTGCTCGGAGGGGACGATGGAGGAGTAGAAAAAAAAAAGGAGAAGATGCAATGAGCGCGTTATTTCCGACCGGGAGCAGATGGCGCCGTTTTCATTCACCGCGACTTTTCGATTGCTCGTTTCTTTTCGTCATTGAGCGACGATCGATACAATCGCGACACATTACCGAACGCGATATTCGGTTAACTTCATTAATCTCGCATTGGAAGAGACGAGTCACTTTATTCGTGCGTTTTTTGAAGTCAGAATTCCGAATTTATTTTTACTAAAATCTACGTTTTCTCTCTTCTTTCTCTCTTTTAAATTGAAATAAATTTATATGCTCGCAGATGCGAGCAGAGAAATGCGAAACTCGGGTGCAAAAAAAAAATACAGAAACTTACCGCGAAGGAGAATCTTATTTCGATCTTATCCGAGTTCTTCGCTTGAACGCGGGACCACACGCTCATGCGTATCGCGTTTCTGTCGGCGACGCGTCGTCGGGGAAGGGTAGGGAAGCGAAACACGAATCTCTCACTTTAAAATGGCCGCTTCTGGCGTGGCGCGTGCATCATGAAGAAGCGTTGCGTTCCGCCCGCGTTCACGTTCGGCGTACTCGTGCGAGTTCCGCGTACGTGAAAAAGTTCTCCCGACGAACGCGCGTTTCGAGAAATTCTCATCGCTATTCTCCGCGTTTGTCCGAAAATCGCGTGCGAGATAAACCGAACCAATTCGGCGGAAACAAAAAGAAGAATGTTTGTAATCTGAGCTCTTGGCGTCCGCGGGAGAGCCATCGAGTGACGCTTCCATGACGTATCCGGTGATATAAATTTCGCTTTTTTCCGGAGATCTCGTTCTCGATGAATTCGATTAATTAGAGTCGTATTCGGATTCGATTCTGCACGTGTTCCCTTGCGGTTGTGTGACTCGACGACACGAGAGAGAGAAAGAGACATCGAGCCAAGTGACTTCGTCTCACCGACACTCCTATACTTACAAGTGAGATTTCGGTAATGTCGCCCTCGTGTATGAACCTTTACATGCATTTTCGCGTTTTATTTCTCTCGCGTAGATCAGACGTGGATTTGTTTCGCAGAGAGATCGGATTGATTTCGCGAAT
Source organism: Pseudomyrmex flavicornis (assembly GCA_014825475.1). Lineage (NCBI taxonomy): Eukaryota > Metazoa > Arthropoda > Insecta > Hymenoptera > Formicidae > Pseudomyrmex > Pseudomyrmex flavicornis. Next base: position 65,306 of record QVNW01000332.1, on the reverse strand, counting down.
CATCCGTTCGATGACATTCGTTTCTATGACGCTTCGCTATATTGGCTGTCTCCACAACAAAAGATCGAAAGTGGGTTTTTTTTGGAGGGGAAAGTTCAACTTTTTGACTTGTACAGATGCGGGAGAGTGCAAACAGACGCGTTCCATTGTCTTTTAAACGCGTAGAGATTGTTCTCGCTTTATCGAAATCGAAATTTCCCGATATTACCTACAATCGGTTTGGAATTCTCGGCTTCTATGCTATTTCGGTTTTCCCTTTTTTGTTTTCTACTCGGAAATGATGCGTCAGTGATACGCGTGAATAGACGACCTTCCATCGATCGCGGTTTATGCGAAACCCTCCCGAAAGTCACGATACGTATACGGTGTACGGAACACGTTCATCTAATACATAATTTTTCACCTGATACATAAGTTTTTTTTTTTTTTTTTTGTTGAAAATTACAAAATAATAATTGTGCTGTATTTGTAACTCTAATAATATCCATATAAATTTATTTGACCATTCAAATTACATAAATCATTGTTTACATATAACACATTTTGTTATTTTACTATAATTTTTAATTACAATATTTTTTATTTTATATTCTAAATTTAAATAAACAATTTGCTGTGTAGTCAATAACACAAAAATATTAACATTGTAATATCTTTTGATACAAATTATTTACATTGTAAACAATTTGTATCAAAAGATATTATTTACTTAAATCTAATTTAAAAATTACAATTCTCTATGTGCGTTAATGATATAAATATGTGTTTACAGATATTGCGCTATTAAATAATCTTCCTGAAAACTCTACTATCTGCAACATCAAGATGAGCAGAAGTAACGAAAGCAGCGTATCACTGGCAACTCCGCCAGCAATCCATGTTGGACCTATTGTCACACCTGGGTCTCACGAGACCATCTCCATCGTGATACCATTGGCGGCACAGGTGACCACGATGGCAACTCAGAAAGTTGAAACAAAAAATTGTAACAACTGCCCCAAAAATGTCAAGTCATCGGTTGCTACCAATCGTACTAGAAAGTACGGAAAAATGTTTCTATTTTTTGTAGATTCTGAAGTGCAACATCAAATTACAACAAAGTTCTAATGACTTTAAACAAATTATCTTTTTTTTTAGTCCAAGAAACGACAGAACAAAAGGCTGCCCATTTCCCACGTGCGCGCGATACGGACGAGCGTTCTCCAGAGCACACGACCTGAAGCGACACATAGCTCGGCATGAGATGCGCAAGAAACTGCAACAGGCCAGTCAACAAAAGATCGACGTGGAAAACAGTGCAAGCAACGCGACATTGCAAGGCAACCTTCTGCGCGGAGCGGAGGTAAAAAGCGAATTTTCCTGTCCGCAATGTAAGAAGAGATATGACGACGAGGAAAAGCTCAAGACCCATCTGGAGTCACATAACAAGGTATGATAGATTTGCTTTTGTAAATATTTCTCTGAAGTTGTGTGGGTACATTATGTAAATGTATGAAAATATTTTTGTTTTTTTTTTTCAGAAATCACCAAAGAAAAGCGACGAGGAACATACCAAAAACCTGCAGCAGCACAATCAAGTGGACAAGTCAAAGGAAACTGCGGACGACGACTTTTTACTCGAGGAGATGCTACTGCTAAAGAAAGATCCCCGAAAAACGAACAAAAACGATTCGAAAATCAGATGCGATTACTGCTCGAAGATCTTCAAATCCAAGTGGACTCTGAGCTCGCACGTGGCAGCTCATGAAGGCCGTTTCCAATTCGATTGCGGTCAGTGCGGCAAGAAGTTCGTCAGGAAGAGCCACTATGAGGGTCACGTGCGCTCCCACGAAGCCGCTCGACCGTACGTCTGCGAGCAATGCGGTAAAACGTTCAAGGAGCTGAAGCATCGTCGCGAGCACATCAAGAGAAAGCATCCGAACAATCAGAACGCGATACAGAGTTTGTTAGATAGCATCGGACCGTGTGCAACCGAAGAGACTAACATTGATCAGGCTAAGTTTACGTTGCTGATGCCAGTGAACTTCAGCGCGTAAAACAATCGAAGAGATTTTTTCGACTTCGTATTTGCTAACGGTTTGAGGTTTTGCTCGGACGAGTGGTTTTGCGAAACTTTTTCTCACTTGGGAATTCTCAAGAGTTCAACGGAAACATTTGAAAGCTTGAAACTTTAATCGCTTGAAATTTAGGATCCCTGAAATTTCGAGTTTATGTGAAATTTGGGATCGATGAAAATCTTATATACATAGAACTATATGCTCTTGCAAATTTGTGAAGTTTTGAAGTTTTAAGATTCTTGAAACTTTGCAAAATTGAAGTTCTTTGTAATCATGGCGATTTTCAACGACCAAGAAGAGATTTCCAAAGAATATGGTGTGCGAGAACAGAAGACAGGACGAACACAGGCGCAGAATTTTTCAAATTTCAACCAAATTTTGAATATATTGAATACTAGTATAAGTCAAATTAAACGGGCATTGTGAGAATTATCACCTCGGCCGGAACTCGAACGCAATTTCAGAGCAAAACGGCTTAACCAGGTCGTTTATCATCTTGCAATATTGTGAAATCATAAAAGTATGCGCAATGCCGAAATCTGTGTGCGCAGAGAAAAATTTCTTACAAAAATTGAATGACAAATTAACCGTGACAAATCAAAACAATGCTGATTGTATTCTACCTGCTATTCTATACCTCATGAGAAATGTCAAGAAAAATAAATCTTAAGCCAGTTAATTTTGTGTTTTGCTTTGTTCCCTTCATCTTCACACGCGCGTCTCAAAACTAGTCAAAATTAGTTTATGGGATCCTTTGTAAAATTGCGTTAAACTGTCAGCAATAATCATTTCAACTAAAACTTTCAAAATATCGCATATTTAATTTTTAAAGGATCGACATTTGTTCTTGAAATTTTGTAGATTTGATATTCAAAACTTATAAACATGTACCGTATTTTGTGTGCAAAATTTATGATACTGATTTAGAGCCACTATAGTGCCTGCTGATTTTCTAAGAGTTAATCAAAAACAATCAAAAATTGAATTTTTATTATAAATTATATATTGTACACACACATTGTGAACAATTATCGCAATAACAAATCGAAAAGCTTTTCGTTTGTCCTCAATCTTCTGAAACTATCATCGTAACGTATAGATCGCGATGGGGAGGGACAGCTCCTTTGTTTCACACGTAAATTTGAGAGTTCTCGCCTCTACAAAGACTCTCGCAAAATTTCGGGAATTTCCTCTGTTCCCGGTCAAGCGGAAATTCCGTCGATATTGTGATCGCTATGCAAGAACGCACGTGATCCTCGCAACTGATCGCGATCGGTTACAATTGGTCGCGATCGATACTTGCACCAAAGGGAACGATACCAAAATTTTTCGAAAAAGAAAACCCAAATGGGCGCGAAACGGCGGAGAGTGGCCTCGCAATGCAGACAAAACGCACGAAAACGCGAACAACGGGCGCGATGCACGTTAGACGCTCTACCAGTGGAGATTCTGAGTATCATCCTGAAGATGCTAACTTTACACGAGGTTGCCTGCATCATTCGTTTGGTCTCCAGGTAGACCCTCGTCAATAAAACAAATATACGTACAACAAAAACTGCTTTTTCATTCAGAACTTCAATTCAGAACTTGAAAATCCGTTATTCTTCCGCATATCATGGATCTTAAAAATAACAGCACACGTCCCACACATGTGACTCCTTTTTAATCCATTTTGAACAGACGCTGCTCCGATATTGCGGCCACGGTGTTAAACAGCGAGTTTCTAGTGGCGGGAACCAGGCTGGAGACAGCGATGAAGCGCACGGAGAGTCTTGTGAATAGTGCGGAGACCGATGCGGAGTTGCTTGAGCGCAGCGAAATCTTCAACGCGCTAGAACTCGTTCGATCCCAATATCGGATGCTGAAAGCAGTCACGTGGCGATACACACACTCGAGGTTTTCGTTAATATTTACGCCACCAAGATTTAAAAAAAAGTACATTGTAATGTTGCTAGAAATTACCTTTTGGATCTTTCCATGAATTCGCGTGATTTGTCCAGCACTTCGTGCTTCTACGGCGGCAGAGTTCTCGACAATCTCAACTGCCTGCTGCGGAACATCCTGAATCCTTGTTCCGAAAATTCCTCGAATCTTCTCAGCTACGATCTGCAAATCTTCACGCTCAACTGCGAGAACTTTATGGACCACTTCGAGAAAGTCACCGAGCGCAGGATGAACAAGTATTCGTCGCATTCTCTGCTTCAGCTCTCGATTAACGCAACTTTTTAATCGACAATAAATAAAACAATTCATCAGGTCTGCGTTGGTTTCGGGATGTAAAATCGTCGACGTCCTCGACTGTTTGGGAGAGGGTCGACAGGTGATGTCTTTCAGAATCTTGTCGAGGACAGGCAATCCCGTGGTAAAGCATGCGTCACTTGGTCGATGAGTATAAGCGACTCTTATTGACTCGCTCGAATTTCAGGTCAGCATGCAACTCAGATACGTTCTGAGACGCGCGTGGTTCACGTGCCTGAAGGTGCCTAATGCGAACAACGAGCATTGCTGGCGGGACAAGCAACGTTACATGTATCTACGACTGCGTCGGCTGGTCAATAGCTTCAACAAGCATCTGTTTCACAAGCTGCATCACGAACGCAAGCTCGTCCACAGAAAGAGAGTTCGTAAAACTTCCGGTTCATCATACATCGCGACTTAAAACAGAGAGATTAGCTTTTGCACAAATCAAGTATCGTGTATTTTCAGGAATTATTGTCACTCCGAAAACCGCCACCTGCCTCTACGTACTCAGGATACGGCGAGTACGGCGGTCAGTTCTTCTATTACGGTAATATGAACAAATATGCGTACGAGAACAGATTCAAATATTCGCGACTTGTCAACACGGAGAGTCACGCAGGCACAGAACTCGAGGAAGAAACTAACAGGTCACCTCGCTTTGATTTAACCGTCAGGGTGCAATTAAGGTCAACGAGAATGAGACAGCAACGTAAAATTCACGTATCGCACATCTTTTTTTTTAATGAGTGATTTTATTTTGATCGTTCAGATGTTCGCCAGCACTGGCGCCGTTGGCAGTGAGACCGAATCTGAAGACCGACAGTGTTGAGCGCGCCAACATGCGTCAGGAATTGTACCTGAAACTGAGCACGAAGTGCGCGGCGTCCAAAGCCAACAGACTGCCAGATAATTTCGTCTGGCAAGTGCGTAGTCCGCAAGCAAATCGCTCGCAATCTCATTGAATCATGTGTATACATAATATACAACATCTATAGCGATCGAACTACTGTTTGTTATAAATATATACATATATATATACTCTTTCTAAATATATAAAATAAAATAATCTGCGCATACTTTGTTTAAACAATTTCGCGGTGTCTCGACAGCGCTAATTGTAGCATTTCATCAATGAAATGCTTCGTTAAACACGCAAAGTCAGAGAATAGCCGTTTAAAATCAGAATGAAAAACGCATTTATTTACACGAAAATGTCTCTTAAATTGTAAAGTATATGTTGTTAGTTCACAGATGCATTTACATTGACTGTTTCTTCTACTTGTACCGGCTGCCACGTGGCGGTGTTCAATTTCTTAGCGCGCTTTTCTAAGATACTATAAGCGAAGTAATTAAGTATAATACCCTTAGGCAAGGCAACTCCCTGAAAACGATACAGACCGTCCACGGGTCTGTCTATAAGCTTATGTACCGCCGATACGGTAACGCGTCCCACGAGATAGCTGTTGCCTATCATAGGACCCTTGCTAATGTCCACATGATCTCCCAGACGATACAACGTCACTCTGTCCTTTTCATTGGTCTTCGCGATATCGGGTATCTGCTCGTACTTGAACGGATTATCCTGGAAAGAGAAACAGGATCACAATTCGCACTTTTGAAACATACATAAGATATCATATATCTCTCGATCTAATTTCATTTCTACCTGGAACATCTCTAACGCAACGGTACGCGGTACCTCCAACCTTTCCAGCGGCAATTCGCGGTTTGAAAGCTTGACGAAGAGCGCGGACATGGCTCGCAGTTCCGCATCGGTTGGCTGCCACTCCGGCAGATCCACGAATACGTCGTAAATAAAACTGCCCGATTCTATTACGGGGCTAGGAAAGCTGTGCAGATGTACCTCCACGTGATCCTTAAACGCGCTGTCCGCTACAGCGCCTAGGATCAGCGAACACGTTCGCCAAAAGGCCGAGTTGACCGCGCGTGTCCATGGAGTCTGCATGGTGACGAGTTGAACTTCACAACTGCCCGTAAACGGTTTGTGCATATCCCAAACTTGACCGTCTACCATAGCGATAGCGGACGTCTTGGTAACACCCTCGGAAATGTGTTTGGCGCAATCGTACGGCGTGGATATGTTGCGATTCATCATCATCACCACTTCATCCTCTACAGACTTGTATGTCACTTCGATTTTCTCAATTCTACCCAATTCTGATCGTTGCCGTTTCTTCTCTTCGTCGAACAGCTGATTCCTTCGCTTTCTCGCCTCCGCTTTGGACAGTGTGCCGGCATATCGCGACGGCAGGACACGCGCCGATAACCTCAGCCTCGTGCAGAGCCTCGTGCATCTACAAATCAATAAGTTTTTTGTCAATTACCGCAATTACTCAAAAATAAACAAGTAGGTTTGAAACAAATAACATTTTGCGCCAAATATATTCCAATAAAACATACATACCCGTGAAACATGTTTACAACCTTCCTCAATTAAAACGTTACAAGTTAAATTTGACACTTTCAACGTGATGTGCGCATTTAATCTCCTAGCGAATACGTAATTAACGTTTTACGTAAATAAACACTGTATTGTTCAGTAATATCTAATTAGAACGCACAAAAATTCATTTTGTTTTGTTACACTGCTGAACAGTGGTTAGGAAATTGCTTCATACTGCGACCATTTATACATGCCTCACGTACTCGGCGCAGTAAAAGTTATGTAGTGCTCACAAGCGAGCGCCGCAACGGGCGCGTTTCAATGAACACACAAATTACGTGATGTCCACGAACCAATGAATAAAATGCTGTCGACGATTGTGTTTTGTCGTTCAGCTAACCGATCACTACAATTGGTCAATCCGGCAAGTTATGTGATTGGCTAGAAAGATTGCGCGGCATTTTAAATCCATCCAAGATTATATATTGCGATCTTCGCATACGTGTATACATTTCATATTTAAAAATTTATTAAAAGTAATTTTTTAATAATTTTCTTTATACAAGTTTATAACTTATAAACTTAAAATAAGAAACAATTTAAATTACTGGGCCTTAATTCTTGAAAAAACTTTCGTATACGAAACTCTACTGTTAATGTCACATGTACCATAGACTTTCATATGTGCAAATTGGTCAAGAATCGTGGTCCTGGTCACTTCAATATGTCTTCATCAAGTTGAACAAGGTTCGATTTCTATTTTTTCTTCTTTGCAAACTGTATGGACGGACGTCATTGGAGCTCGAGAACCATTAAAAAAACCAAAGCTACAGCTTTCTTTTTCTTCTATAGAGACCAAGTTGTTCTTGCAACATTTCAACAAAAAGGAAGACAACTGTTGTGAATTCTTGATTCTCTGTAGTCTACGTGACACCCTCTCTCTTATGACAAGTGGCACATCACACAGAAGATTCTGAAGTCTCTTTATTTCTACTTTAATATTGTTATTTACTTTTTCACTTTTCTCATCTGAGATACAAACTTGTGCGTTCTGAAACATATTAATTAATCATTCATGTATACATCACATAAAAGTATTTTTTTTTTTGTTTTTTAATATTTTAATAAGAGAGAAAAACATAATTATAAACAACTTACATCAGGGTGAATGCGTACAACTTTTGTTTTACCAATACGTATACTGTGGTTATGAACACCTTTTATTACTACTTTAGCATTGAGTGGAGGAGTCATTCTTAGGTACTCATCATTTTTTCTTGTATTTCTGTTATTCTTCTTGATGAGTATGTCAATTCGAGCCTCGCAGTTTGTATTCTTGGGAGTCGGCTCGCTCTTTTTTTTGTTCCTCTCACTGTGCTCACAGGCCCAATATTTGTGAAATACGATCCTGCAAATGTACACACAATTTTTGCATTGCAGAAATTAATTTATAAGATCCAGATGTTACTTACTTTCTCGGCTCCGAAGGGCCTCCGACAACAATCCACTTGGTCGACGTGAATTCCTGATAAAATTTTATAAACAAATGTGCGTCACTGTCAGTGTTTAAATTGCAACGAAACACAATGTCTTGGTCGGTGTACTGTTGTATTATGCAAGTGAGGTTTTTCTCGGTCATGTAATTTCGAAGTACTTCAAACCACTCCATAATATTTAATATATAAAAATTTCAGAATGAAATGAACACTTGCAGAATATTGAAGTATGATTTTGTTTACCTTCTGTAGAGTTGTGATTTACGATTACGATTTATACATGGTACATGCATATGTGTATGCACAGTGTGCGCATGCGCCGAACCGAAATGTAGCTATTCCAACAAGTACATACGTATCTCGATAAGCATTATTACAAGTGTATTTGAAGTGTAATTGATCGTGTCCTAGCCGGGAAACAGCTGGAAACAGCTGTAAATACACGCACACTCGATTACGATGTAACAATTCACTTTTCTTTTAGAGATTTAGAGTAACCAAAGGTTACTGATTCTCAATGGTGCAGAGAACAGATTCTGAAATTCCTCAAGGAATTCGGAAGATGCGCTACGATGAGCGAGCAGTGTCCAAATTGCAGACAGCTCGCGAACTCGTCCTTCTCAAGGCTCGTGAAAGATAGCTGTGGCCACACCAAATGTCGTATGTGCTTGGTATATGAGGAACACGGATGTAAAATCTGTCAAAATGAATGCTCCACACAGAGCGTTCAGGATTATTCGAGTGAGTAAATTCGCCGTGTTTTGTTGTGTCAGATTTTTCAATTTTTTGCTCAAATTATTTTTCTGTCACGTTTAACACGAATTATTAAATAAATTTTAATATTTACAGAACGTTTATCAAAAGTTTAATGTTTTACAGAAGAATCACACATCCAGGATGGAGATCCAAATCATGTAAACACAGTAACCAGTGAAGAAATTTCGTTGCCGTTGGAGCTGGTCATCTACAAAGATCCCAAATTCACAGAGATTTCTTCCAAATCAACCTCTTTTGAAAGCAGGTCCTCGGATCATTACCAAAAGAGTGATATTTCTAATGAGAATGAAAAGGTTCATGAGACTTCCGGTGAAACAGTCACTAACAATGAAAACGATAGAGTCTACATTCCAAAGATAGAAACTCGCGATGTGGTGTTAAACATAGAGGCTCACTTGAGAGACGAAAGTAATCACAATTTATTGAGTTTAAAAAATTCAAATGTAAGAAAGTATAAATTTTAATATTATTTATTCTTTTGGTATATTTTTATTTAATACTATGTTAACACATTTATATGTTTTTTTACATTGTAATCAACAAGATATTCCATTTGTTGAAATTAAGAATTAGTTGTTAATGAAATATATTTTTTTTATTTTTAGGATAGTCAAACAAAAGAAAAAACCTCCAGAGAGACGGTGGGAAAGAGCAAGAGTGCCAAAAGTCGTGACCGCAGTCACATAACAGTAATACCAGGAACTCCAGAACGTTACAAGTGCAACGTGTGCGATAAGATCTTTCGAAACAAGAAAGGCAAGTGCTATCACGACGCCTGTGTAACGGGTGTCAAGCCTTATCGGTGTACTTTCTGCGACAAGACTTTTGTCAAACGCTCTCACTTCGAATACCACGAGAGAGTTCATAACGGATACAAACCGTACAAATGCAGTCTCTGCGAAAAGGCCTTTCCTCAAAAAAACAAGCTCAATAGGCACATGTTCTCGCATAGTAAGTGTACAAATGTAGCGATTATATTTTAAACTTGTAAGAAAACAAGATGTATGTAGTTCATCGCACATTTTAGAGGAAAAGCAATTTGCGTGTACCGTGTGCGACAAACGTTACAGCAAACCGGACGATTTGAAGAATCACTCCACCATACACAATGCGACTACAACATATAATTGCAAATCGTGTAACAAATCGTTTCGCGTGCTAACCAATTTGAATCGCCACATGCGAACGCACACCAGTGAGTAACAGCGGAAGTTTGTCTCTCATTTGCGTCAATCAAGCGAAAAGTATCAATCGACGATTATTGTTGACAGACGAGCGGCCGTACAAGTGTGATCAATGTGATAAAAGTTTCAAGGACAGATTTTTGTTGGTGCGGCACAAACGAATTCACGGAAAAGAGAGACCGTTCTCCTGTGCGTGCTGCAACAGAGTCTTCCTGTCGAAGAGCGAGCTGAGACGACACACAACCGTACATTCAGGTATGTCATCACGCCCAATTATCGCAATCTCATATTTAAGTCCGCTTGCTCTTCTTAGATGAGAAACCGTTCTCTTGCGACCACTGTCAGACGTTATTCCGGCGCAAGGATAATCTGAATCGACATATCAGACATCACCACACCGAGGGCTCCTCCATCGGTTGCGAGGTACCCAAGGCGCCAGTTATCGAAGCAGCAACAGATCGAAGCAATTCCGCGAAGAGCAATCAGCAACGGCAAAGACAGAAACCGAGGAAGACGCGACCGAAAAGCCCCGGCGCGGTGTCGGCGAACTCTCGCGACCAGATCAACTCGCGGTTAGATCCTATGGGTAATATCACGTCTGTTATAAGAGCCACCAGCGAGGTGAGCAACGCGGTACCGGTGATTAACGGTCCCATCAACATCCGGCGACTGGAGGATGTGACCGACAAAAAGACTCTGTACACGGAACCGATCCCGCTCGCCGACACGGTGGTGCTCAATCGCCGGATCGAGGAGAAATTGTACGCAGATCGCAAAGCATCATCATTAACATTTACTTCGCGCGTAATCGGGAATAGGATAGAATCTTTTCGGTCCTGATAACGGTCTTACGCCAGCGAGAAAAACATTTCAGGAGAGCAAAAATCAGAAGCGGATTAAATTCATACAGCGAGGAGACTGATGTATAAAAAGTTACTGAAGTGCTCAATGCAAATGAACTCAATACTCGGGGACGCGATTAAAAACGCAGTAACATTTTTATTGGCCATTCTCTCTCTTTTAATTCTTACAATGTCAGTGACGCAGTTACAGTAAGTACGAACAAAAACTTAGCGTATCATTTAATTATCACCTTATTTACAATAATTATTAAAATTATTTTCACAACAGATGCGCCGGATATTACATTATATCGTTGCATTAGCCTTACACAAACTTAATTAAAAAACAACATATTGATTATCGGCGCCTCGTTAAACAAGACTTTTACGAATTTCCGTCGTTTTAACGTCAATTATTAATTCTTAACGATTGTACTGAACTGAAAAAATAGCGCGAACAGTTTTTCAGAATAAAAAATCTTTTGATAAAGACGAATGAAATCGCAACTTATACATGCAAAAATAAATTTTATACGTATATATATATTATCTTTGTATAATATCTTTAATATATATATATATATATATTAATATAACTTTTATATATATAAATAAATGCATATATAAAGACAGCAGTTCTACAACTTAAATTTTTATGCTATTTTTTCCTCACTCCAACCAATTTCTTTAAGAATGCACAAGCCGTCAGTACAACGTGAAAACAAAAATTCTCGGACATCTCGAGTTTCAAGATTTGTGACATTTCGCGCGTAAGGAAGCAATGACTTGTAGAAGAATTATGAGGAATGAAGATCTCGTGAGTGAATTGAAGAGAATTTCGTTGAATTTGAAAGAGAATTCGAGGATCTATTTTTCATAGTCCTCCTCATCGGGTTGTACTTGAGGATATCGTCGGACGGCTTGATGCTGCTGCGGCCGCCTGTGCTGAAGCGGGATATTTACCTCTTCGGGACTGTGAAATACTTGATTCACCGGGAGACGAAACTGCGGAATTCCTGCGGAGTGCGGACGAGCCGATGTTGGAATGCTGTTCAAACTTGAGGACTGTGAGCTTATAAGGACCTGTACAAGACCTGAATCGTTAACGTGTCAATGTACAGTCGAGAGAGAAGCGTGTATCTATTTAACATTTGACAACTAAAAGCAGGATGTTCAAGGATTAAAAAAAAACAGCTATATAATATATAAAAACGTATACACATAAAATATCTTTTATATATAAATTCAGAGCTCACGGACGATGATTATACCTGCGGTGCAGGGCGACGAGCCGGGGGAGCAGGCGTCGGAGTAATCTGGTAGTCGCCGACCTCTCTCTCATCCGTGTAGATATCCGCAGGATAATATCTCTCGCTGTACCTCAAGGTAACATTGGGCTTGGTTTCAGCCTCCTGAAGATTCAGCGGCTTGTACAGGTATTCGTTGACGAAGTGATACTGCGAACTCTTCTTGCAACTGATGTCGCCGCTAGGTGGCATGCAAATTAAGTGCACCTGAATCACATTTGTAAATAGACTATGTAATAATTAGAGTGAAATTTAATTATTTATCAACAATTTAATTATTTATCAACATTGGAATTTGTTTCTTAGCAACATCGTATATGTAACTCTACATGATATTGACCTGGTGGAAAGTGAAACCCTCGGGACAGATCCAAGAGTGTTTGGCGTTATCCTGACAGTAATGGAAGACTTCGCAATTGAGATCTTCGTCAGCGTAGTACCCGGTTTGTTTGTTGACGCAGTCGAATCTGCTCTGGGGCAGAAGAAGGCTGAGACGATCGGGCTCCTCCTTCTCTTCCTCAAGTTCCTCCTGGGTAGGTCCGTTGGGTCCGTATCCGGGCTGGCCTCGAACGGGAGCGCGTGACGGAGAACCGACGCGAATGGGCGTCGGTTGAGGATAATCGCGATCTATCGATGCCGTCGGCTTGCGATACACCTGCGATATGTGTTAAATTATTTTTTGAGACAACTTGTACAAACAAATGCATATGTATGTATCGCGTATCATTATTATTTTAGACTGACTGGTTGCTGATTGGGATTCCTGAAGATCGGTGTCGGTGAGGGTGTGGGTGTCACCGCATTGTCCTCGTAACTGTTATCGCGGAATCCTTGAGCGCTCAGTCCAGCAGAATAGAGCGGTCCTAAGCTCGGTTTTCCGGGAAAAGACACCGCTCTGGTCTCCAAATCGTAAGAGCTCTGCGCCGCGATGGCGGAGCCCAGCAACCCTAAGAACACCCAGTACATCCTGCAAATCACAAGGTCTTTTTAACAAAAAAAAAACTTTTTTTAAAAAATAAATAATATCGTAATTTGTCGAATAATTTAAATAACAACATTCGTATTACGCGCTCTCGATTTTATTCATGACTTTCCATTCTAATGCAAATGACCGGTGTTCGGAGGGTGTCGATGGCCAAGGGCACTTTCCCTTGCGTGTGCATACGCATGCATGCGTGCACACATGCGCGTGTATTAATTTAATGGACGTCAATTCGCGAGAAAGTCCGGCAAGCGATTTCTCAAAGAAATGTTATTTTATTTTACTACTGTGTAACCGGTACGCGCAATTACAGTTCAATTCATTTTTTTTTCTTTTTAGTTCTACCAAAGGCCATTGCCCGGAGTGTATGGATGATTGGAAAGAGAAAGTCGGACAAACACCTAAAACACCTTGGAAAATTCTCAAAAATGTTGCGAATTTTTTTTCCCGCTCCTGAGAAACGGTCAACTTGAGTGACAAATGGAAAGCTTGTATTGACAAGGAACAACAGTCCCGTGAAAAGATACGGGCAGAAGTTCTAAACGTGATTTATTACATTCGTCGTCTTTTTGTCACTCGGACTCGCCAAAGCAATTAGAAACTAGCTTTCCAGATGTGCCACATGCGTACGGGAATTATTATGGAAAGCACTCGGGGATCCGTCGAGCACGTCATAGTCATGACCGAAATGGCTTTAACCGATCGTGAAACCGCTGTCCGAGTTTTACACACTTAGAAAGTAACACGCTTTCCTCGCACCTGCTCTCAGCGCGAACAAGATTCGATTCTCTCTCGGTGCTTCTTCTATTCAAACTTCGCCGCCGATCACGTGACCGTCTTGAGCGAATTTCCTTTTGCTCCTTGATCATTGCTTTCGGATGATGTATCCGTTTTTACAGGTACGTGTACACAAATATTTATAAGAGATGTATGAGAGTTTGGTCTCTCTGAATTTTTTTCTCGTTTCGAAAACTGAGTTTAATTGTTCACGCGAAGATATGAACATGCGCGAAGATATGAACATGCGAAGATATGAACATTTTTTCGAAATGAATGAAATGAAAGTTTTCACGAGTCACGTTATCGAGATGAAATTGTTGTCACGCGTGTGCAATTATCAAAGTGAAACAGTAAGTAGTCGTGAAAGGAAGAAAGCCGTCGAAAGGGCAATACAAGTTACGTAAGCAAACACTGGTCAAAGGTAATCCTCTCATTTTCTATGTAACAAACGCGCTTTGCGCAATGATATTTTTCCGCAAACACGGTGACTCGCGTGACTCCTCCGTCTGAAATTATCCTCGCGTAAATACGTAGCAAACTGTCAATTAAATTTAAAAAAAAAAAAAAAAAAAAAAACTAGTGCATCTCTTTGGAAACGCTCTGTATCGAGCAGAGATGCCGCACCGGAAGCTTTCGCATTGCGCAAAAATTGGCGCGTGCATTGATCAATCGATAATTGCCGGTGCGACGGAGCGGAAAAGTGTCGTGTTTAATAAGCATCCTGTCTTTCGCAGCCAGAGTGGCTGACTGAGAAGTCAACGGGGCGGGGTTCTCCCGATTATAAAATACGATATCGCGGTGAAAGTGAGAGGGGTTCGCGTAGAAAAATGGCGCGGTAATGACGCGAACATTGTGTCAAGATTCATCTCAAGTCTCTTCCCATGCGAATAATGTGTACATACGATCGATCGTGAGGCGGAAATTTTTACATAATCTATCAAAGTCACGGTCTCCGCACGTTTTGCAAATAATCGTAGAAGTTTCCGATATGTCTGTTTGCACTGTACCATTCCAGATCTTAAATTTGATCGCGTTGTGACAGATCGAGCGACCGATTTCACGCATAAAAGATGATCGTTTTTGCATAATTTATCGGTAGAGGTTTCTCCGATTTCGCCATCAGAAAAATCGCGAGAACTTTCTCCGATCTTCAATAAAAAAAAAAAAAAAAAAAGATCGTTCGCGTAGTGCGCGCGCTAATAATTATTGATATTTATAATTCGATTGCGAACGTGTGTTTGTGATTCTGCGCGTATCTCGCACATATACTCTCGTTCGAGAAGGGCGTTCTCCTCGCGGCAACTCCGACTTCCCGTCTGCCGCTCAAAGAAAGCAATATATATTGCATAATCGAAAAAGAGATAGTTGTTGGGCGACTTTAGGGAGGCGGCTGGTGTAGTATAATATGCGTAACTCGCACACGAGTCCAAACCGGTTGGTTTGAGGAAATATGGAGCAATTGCGCCGCCGTGTTTTTATAGAATTCGGTACGGAGCACGACAGATCAGTCTTGTATGATATTACACAATTAATCACTCTCGGTTTTTCTCACGGGAAAAGAAAAAATTAACGTCGAACCAATATGCGTTTTTAAACTACACGCCGATAATAAAAATAGAAGAATGGCAATAAAAGCAATTAAAAGCCCAAGGAAGCAAAAAAAAACGAACGACACAGATATTGTGTATCAAGGTCGTTGACTATGTGTGGTGAATGCAAATGAAAGATTATCTGATCTGAGTCAATTTTACTTTCGCGTGTTATTGGAAAAAGTTTAAAGGAAATGTTTTGCAACGCTTTAAATTCCAAATCTCCGTTAACATGTGAAATACGAAAAAAAAATGGAGAATTCGAACATGTATAATTGCGAGTTGCAGAAGTACTTTCTCTTCGACGGTAATATTGTTTCGCGCCAGAAACCGAAGTCCATAAATCGAGAAGGGGTTTCCGGGAGCGCCGTGCGTTGTAACCCCGAGAACTTTATATGAAATTAACTTGGCATGTTCCACGCATGGCAGAACACAGGAATTATAACACGTGCCTAGTGAGCAAACAGCGAAAAAGTCGTTGACCCTAAAATATCCCGATCGCATTCTTATCTAAATTTTCATGCCCAATAAAAGGCATTGAAAAAAACTTGATGAAAAAGAAAAATAAAACAAAAAATAAAAATTATTTTCTATCTCACTAGTTACATAATATTTTAGAGCTTTGGCCAAATACAAATAAAAAATAATATCTTAATTTTTACTTATAACAAGATTTAGATTTTAATATTTAAAGAAATTCATTCATAAAAAAGAGTATTCAAATTGTTTGATACTTATACGATTAATAATTACAATTACATTTTGCACAATAATTTATGTTGTTAGAGTGATCCAAACATATTACCTGGAATATTATGACAATTATTTGGCAATTATATTACATGACAATGAACAAAACCGATGTAACAAAAACGTATATTGAATATTTTAACAATGAAACACACACAAAATATTGTGTAAAAACACACTATGCTTAAATATCAACAACTCGAAAAAATCCAAAGATTTTCAGATTTCTCAGGATGCACTTCACTTGGTATTGAAGTTTCACTGATTCAAAAGCCCACTTACCTGTCGGCGACGAAGGTAGCGGGGACAGGACAGTTCGTCAGGACGAGTAAAACACCGTAGGAGATCAACACACGCGCTTTATCTTGGCCGGCCGACATGTCACTCTCTTATATAGCGTATCCCGCTGAAAGTTGCCTCCACCAGATGAAGTGGATTCGGTCCTCCTCAAAGTAGTGGGAGACCTCTTTGCAATTGCATCGCTGTGTGGTTCCTATTGCGGGATGCACCTGTTCGGGAGTCCTTGGCAAAGAGTTTTTAGAGATTTTAATCGCAGTGAAGTAAATGCGCACGTCCAACGTATGTATTTATCTTATTTTATTAATTAAAATAAGTAATTCTTTTCTGAATAAGTTTCACAGTTTAATCAATATCGGCATCTTCAACACGTATCATTGAATCTCTTGTGCGTCTATCACATGTTATTATTCAGAACAGGTTTTCCATCCCCGCGTTCAGATTTCACAGCGAAATTCCGGAAAGCGTGTAATTGCAGATCCGTGATTTTCGAGGAAGTGGGATGTACCTCTGATATGTATCTCTTGTAGAGCATGTGGAATGAAGATCAGTGTGCTGATTAAACGCAAAATCTTGGATAGGTGGAATGCATAATTTAGCGTGGAGAACAATGCAATTAAATCTAATGTCGATCATTCCGAAAGATTAAACAGCGGATACGCCGGAAGGAAGGAAGGAAGGAAATAGGTGATCACGCCCTCTTTTCACGCCGTTTCTCTTCACTTTCCACTATTCAACCATTCTGACAGAATTACAATCAAATACAGAAGATAACGATAAAGATAAAATTAGAGATAAAAAAGTATTAGATAAAAACAGTTTTTGAAGATAAAATATAAGACAAGGATAACTCGATTGTCATTATGTTCCGGGAATGAAAAAGAAGCATCGATAAAAAAGTCATCCTCATTTAAAAAACAAAAAACGGTGAAATCTCGAGCTTCATAATCGAAATTCATAATCCCTTTTTTCTTTCGGCAAATTCATCTGCGATGTTCACTTTCCTCATTTTGAAAGTGTCGCGATTTTCGCTCTCGAAGCTATTGCAAAAGTAGAAACGTGCGAAAGAACAACTCTGGACGACGAACAATCGACGTCTGGAATGCGAAATTCGAAATGACATGTCAGAAAGTTGCAAAGATTGTCAAATGTCAACTCGTGAATTTAAGATGCCCGCATTGGAGCGTGCGAGGTAAATTCCAGTCAACAGCTATCAGCCGGGAACGAACGAATGAGACAATTACTTTATATCGGCATACGGGCAATGACATAATCGGATAGGTACTTAGCGGCTTAAGTATGTCCTCGCCCCTCTCGCGTGTCGAGGGGAATAAGGAATGTTTAGCAAGAGAAGGGACAATTATCGGCGCCAATCGATGTGACCCAGACTGCCGCGAAATAACTCATTCATTATAGTTAGGACACACGCCGAGTGATACTTGGAAAATGTTCTTTTATATCAATGTACGTAAATAATAAATGTAAAAGTAGTAAATTTTCTTTGAAAAATTTACTTTCTTACATTTATTTTTTTTTTTTTTAAATCGATTAAGATATTGAACGTAGTGTTCCGAGATGTAATTTTGCACTACTTCAGTTGCCAAAATCACTTTACTCTTAGCGATTCATGAAATCAATAATATATTACGTCTTGTCGACATTTTCGGTGAAAGGTCGATTTCGAATTTATGTAAAAATAAATTCGCTGGATATAAAAATCTTTTCTTTGAAAAGAGACACCATTTTTACGCGGATAAAAGCAACTAGATTTTCGCGTTTGTTATGTAAGATATTCGATTTTCTCCCTCTTTATTGCCGTGTGGCACTTGTCACTTGGAGATCAGCATACCATCGTTCAAGCGTTACGTCTCGATTAAAATTTTATACGCCGGTTGGGTGACGTGACTTTCTCACCGCGCCGCCCAACTATAGTTTTACTTCCTCGTTTATACAAAATGTTGTAACATAACAGTCTTTTGTTTTCTGCAACGCAGAACATTTTGTTACGTCTTTTGTTTTCTGCGCGGATTTATCTGAAATCGCAAAGTTTTTTTCTCTTTTTATCGAAAGTTTCACATTTGCACTCTCGGAGTTCGTTAGGCGGAAAATAAAAAAAAAAAAAAAAAATGCATCATTTATGTCGAAGCGGACTTGCTGTTACACATTCGTCGATTTCCGTCATACACGCGCTGGCGACTTGTCACGTTCGTCCGGTGAAAAGAGTGACCTTCGTCTGAAACGAAAGAAAGTACGATCCGCTTCCATAAAATTTCAATAAATTGGCCGCCAAGCAGTGCGTTGAATTCAACGGGAGAACAAGATTGAAAGTCGCGGTTCTCCACCCACGGAGAAACTCACCACTGACACGCTTTGTACAATTTGTTCCGATCGTATCAAACACGAACGCACATACAATTTATCCTTCTGGAAAAT
Organism: Pseudomyrmex flavicornis; assembly: GCA_014825475.1. Taxonomy (NCBI): domain Eukaryota; kingdom Metazoa; phylum Arthropoda; class Insecta; order Hymenoptera; family Formicidae; genus Pseudomyrmex; species Pseudomyrmex flavicornis. The sequence goes on along the minus strand of QVNW01000332.1, from coordinate 46,167 downwards.
AATTCACTCTGATTTCCCTCCTTTCCTAAGAGTTTGCACGCATTACGATCGAGAGTACAAATGTTTGATTTCATTTGTATTTTACTTTAATTACGAAGTTTGTTTGCTTCAAACGCCTGAGAAAGAGCTCTTGAGTTTGTCTTCATCTTATTCGCTGTTACAGAGCATTTTAGACACAAAAGAGAAAAAACATGCCGAAAAAAATAAAACTAATAGATTTCGGACAGAATAATAGCCAATAATCGACGAATAATATTTCCTCGAAGTGTCCGATGTTATTCCTTTTACTGTTCGGGGAACAATTCCCCGACAGAGAAGCGGACATTCATCGGCGTTGTACACGCATGGACGCGTGTAAGAAACACTTTCACCGAGCGTTTGGGTCTGACGGAGAAAGTTTCTTCGACCTCCGTTACGCCCTTGTTAACCGGAAATTCGGTTGGAAAAACAGAAGACGGAGAAGAGAAGGGAGTTGATCGCGCGAAGGGTTTTCCCTTCCGTTATTTGACTTCTGAAGATTCGCATCTCTCGTGCGCACATTTGCTTGCCCGTTCAAAATATCACAAATTACATTTTTCAATAATGCACTATAAAAAATGCGTTATAAAAATTATTGTGCAAAATGTTGAGAGAAAGCACAAGCTCACGAGCAACGACGGTTCGTGCAACTGTCGACAGACAGAATCGAATTCGTTATGCATCGGTATGTTACGATGCAAGCCAGAATGAAGTAATCGACTTCGCGGTCTCGGTCAACAGCTCGTCCTTGATCTTCCTTTCGTAGGTGATGGCTTATCGTGCGGTTACGTAATTTTATTCACAGTCAAATATTGAAATTAGTTTGAAGAAAGACAAAAAACTATAACACAACACGCAAAAAAGAAGACACAAAATAGAAAATGCAACACAGTTACATTATTCCATATTATCAAAGTAAAAGATCCAAATAATAACTAATACGTAACGATATCGGTAGCCAGTAATGTTACAACGTCTGTTTTATGCAATAGAATTTGATCTCAATTTATAGAGTAGAAAATGCGGAACTCTAGCGTGGCACGAGCGCAAATTTTTTCATTCACCGATTAAACTCATTTGCATGCATACATGTTGCGTAAATGAGGCATTGACTCGAACAAGCCGAGTGTCGGGAAACCTGTATGCAAGATGTATGTATATTTCCAAGAGATTTTTATTCGCTGTTCACACAAACGCACATTGGAATTTCACAAGCCAACAATTCAATAGAATTCTTTTTAAAGAAAAATATCTTTAGTGCGTAAAGTTTTGCGTAAAAAACCAATTAAAAAGAAATAAAATACTTTTTATATGTATAAAAAAATATAATATTTATAAAAATATCAATAAAAAAAAACTAACAGCGCAAGATGTCGTTTCTCGCCGCAGAGTATATTTTTCTATCTAAAATCTCATCATCAATTATCGTCCGTTAAAAATATCGATCAGACGTGAAATCGAGCACTTTCGCTTGCGGCAAAGGTTTTGCTTCACTTCGCTCGACCGAGTGTAAAGACTACTTTGCAAATAATTTGGGAAAAGAAAATAGTGTGATGATGCATATTGACTTCTGACGAATATATATTATTTCAGACGTCAACTGCTTGTTCTCGTGGGAGGGAGAGAGGAAGCGCGAAATAACGGAGATAAAAACTAGATCAATAAAAAAAAACACGTAGTTTGTAGATTTGGTTTATTATGATAATAATTAATCATTTACATACAAGAGAACAAATAAACACAGAGTTATGACCAAAATTCAATACACTATTTCTACAATTGTTCGTACAGTTCTATTTAAATCATTAGAATATTAATAACAATTAGTTGTACGTAAAAAAGAATCAGTCGTTTGAGAAGCGTCAATCGTGCTGCGAACGTGATGTGAGCAGAGTAGTGTGATTAATTTCTCATTGAATGAGAAATATGCTATATATCACGACTTATGCGTCAATATATACACATATAATGTTATATACAAGATTATAAATACATAATCGTTAAATCGGACGAAAGACACAACTTTGACCATTTTAAAAATAAATAAAACTATTAAAAATCAAAACATGGATGCCTCTCTCTTATTCTTAGATATATAACATTATATATTTATATATACGCAGCAAATACACATCATCATTACTGATGAAACACGGATATTTAAGCTTCGAGTACACACCTTTCGATCAATTGGCGGGCGTGGTCTACGGTAGTAGTATCGCGGAGAAATCTTGCGACTCGTCGGTGTTCTGACGACGAGCGGTGAATGAGAAATGCTCTTTTAAAAATCGAACTATTTCAACGTGTTGAGTTTTGGTCACGTGGCGGTCTCCGACACCTTTCTGGAACGACTGCTCTTTTTGTGTTTAACCGGTTCGGTCGCGCCGTCATCCGACAGAGACGAATCTCTGAGCGACTTCCGACCGCGACCTACGTTTCTCTCCTCGTTCTCCGAGCCCACCGATTCCCGATTCGACTTTCGGCGTTGACGCTGCGGCGGCTGGTTCTGCGCCTCCATCATCTCGCGCAAGTACTTCCTCTTCGCATCCCAGAACAATTCCTGCCGCTGGGCGATCTCGGGATACCTGAGCGACAGAAATAAGCCGTATCAAAAATGAATAGTGGCTTAAAGAGTCTTTCAAAGAATAATCGTCGAAATCATCTGACGATTATACCTCTCGCAGAAGTTCCAATTGGGCGGCTCTTTCAGTCGCCAACCCTTTCCCTGATCAAACGTCCCGAGATCCATGAAAATCTCAATTATATCCTCTGGCGCCAATTTTATAACGGAGGAAATTGTTTCACGGTGAAGAAACTGTTGTTCGGTGAACGACAATAACTGAAAAACAAAATTGCACGAAAAGACTATTGTCAGCTTTCGAAAGAATTGAATATACTCACGATGTAATCGCGAGCCTTGCACATAAGTTCGGAAATACCCCCCTGCGAGGAGTGGTCTTTGGGATAAAGCAGTTCGCTGTTTACGACCCAGTTGCCTTGCACGAGCACAGCTACTTGCTGCAAATACTTAAGCACCGTCGCAATGTCGTGTTCTGGCGATAAAATGGCGCGCAGCTTGCTGAAAACTACAACCTTCACTGCAAGCAAAGAAATTACTTTGCGTTAAATACTTATCTTAAATACTCTTATTTTACGTGTAAAGAAAAACCCAACTTTTTTTATCGAAAATTATCAAATATGCTAATCAAAATTTAAAAAATTAAAAAAACTAAAATATATAAATAAAAATATAAGTATATAATTACAAATAAACATACATAAGTTTAAAATATAAATACAAAGATATAAATAAAGAATAATAAGTCACAATTATGTTCCTTATCATTGTGTTCTTTCTTCAAAATCTTAATAACTCACCGTGTTTCATGATTATTCTGATTTGGTCCAGCAAAGGCAAAGTCGCGAAGGAATGAAAATCTATATTGTTCTCTGGAATGGGTTGCGAATCAGAGTTTTTCATAAACGAAGGCGTTATCAAATCCAAATAATTCTTTTCCCTCAAGTTCAGGACGTTCACTGACTCCTCAGCTGACTGGCAGAACAACTCCATTCGTGTTAACTGTAAAATCAAACATAAAGCAACGTTACACACTGCACAACTATCAATTATCTTATTTTCTTTTTAAGAATTTATCAAGTTCATACATCGGCCTGATCGTCGTAAGCTGGTATGTACTTTGTGTGTATCCAGCGCTCTTTCTGGCTTTTCTCAGAATTATGATGAAAAGATTGTTCCTGCGACTTCTTTAAACTCTCTGGTAGGTGCCTGGAGAATTTTATCTTCACCGGCGAGACACTCTCTTCATCCTCGTCGTCATCTGCGTTTGTTAACAAAAAAAGAATTTGAGTTCTTTTTTTACAATTTTACTATTAAATAGCGCAGTGTAAATAAAAAGAATTAATTTTCCTTTATCCACAGAAAGATTAAATATCTTCAAAATATCTTCCAATCTTCATTACCTTCCGTATTCTTTGATGTGTCCTTGGCACGCTTGTCTTTCTCATCCAAATAATCACACTCCAATTTCATATTCAGCATTCCTTTTAACGGTGTGATGTGCAATTCTCCTTCCTGAAATATTCCTACGGCGAAATGTGAGCAATCTTGTACTGCCGGATATGAAGTCAGCTTAATTTTGTCCATCATACCACTAAATAAACAAAAAGCAGTGGATTTTACTCATTTTTTGTCATTATATACAAGCAGGGCATATGTAAGCCTTTTACACAAAACTGCATCAATACTATCTTAGTATCTTAACAATAAAAAGTACAACCTCATGTTTTAATGCATTAATGCCTATATGTTATACACATATAGATACATATGTGTCTGCTTACCTATCAAATAGTTTTTCATTATTATCATCGTTTCCTTTGGATTTGTCAGCATAGTGAGCAAAGTCTTTTCCTATAAATTTGTCATAGTTTTGGTTTGCTGTGTCAATTCCAAGTTCCATTTGAATCTTTTGACTTTCTGGTTTGATAGAAGTTTTCAAAAAAGTGGTATTCTCACAGCCGACTTTGGAATACGCAGGGTATTGAAGAATAAATAATTTATCTGCTAACATCTTGGATAGAAACACTGGTATCTGAAAAAAAAGTAATTGTCGAATCATGCTTGCCAATCTTATGTCAAAGTCGAGTTTTTTCGATTATATTGTTCACTTATTATAATTCCACTCGAACACAATTAAACAAAACAAGTAAACAAATAAACACAATAATGTAGACAGTAAATCAAATAATAAATAAAGTACATGTACAAAAGTATAAAATATAATGAATAGCAATTGTCTAAATTCGAAATTTATTCGAATAGGCAACACCTCTGAAAACGTTAACTTGTTTCACAAAAAAAATTTCATGAACACAAAACGTCAGTTATCTCGACCACGTGTCTAGAAGACACCGGATTCTAACCTAATTCCAAGCAGTAACGAGGTTATGTCGAAGTCAAATAGAATCGTAATATTGGCAAGTTTTCGAGAAGCTCAAAATACAAACCTGTTTAACAACGGGATCGTCCTCCTCTTTTGTGTTATTCATCTTGGCGTAGTATATGTATAACCAGTAAGGTCACTCCGTGTCGGCTATTTTGATGTTAGCGTCCGAGATCACATCATGTCGCCATGTTCTTGGAAGTACTTCTTCTTCTTCTGTCTTCTTCTTTGCTAAATGGTGCTTTGCTCCTGTTTCGAGAGGAGCATATGCTAGTCTTCGTTTGCACAGTATTAAGATGGGTAAATCTGATTTCTTGCGTCTGACATATTCCCGGTTGTGTTACGGATTAGTGATAAAAATGGGGGAATTGGATTTTGTCTGGTGAATTAAAACTCATAGGGAAGGTTATATATTTAGGTTGGTAGACTTTGCAGATTGATATTTATGTTTTCATGAGCCGTTCGAATCCGGCGATTAGGCTAAGGGTCAGTTTCACGAGGGAATTGACCGATCGCGTTTGTCAAACCGGCTAACTGCAATCGACAATTGGTCAATTTTTTTTATACGATTCTAGAAACTTTCGTTCGGACCACCGACTCGAGTGGTGTTAGATTGACTTTTGATCAGGGTAGTGCGCGGTAGACTTCACGGGGTTCACAAAAGTGTGTACAGGGAATAAAGGAACCGGAATTGGCTAGAATCGATTAGGGTATCAGTCCTTTGCGTTGTGGTTCGTCAATAGTAATCTTCGTCAAATTTTTTAGCATTTTCCTAGCGTTCCTTGTCCAAAGTTTTGTTTCCATTTTATCGTGAGGATCTGCGACTCTCCAGATCTTTCAAAATGGTGAAAATGGAACATGATGTGAGTAATCGCGTTGCGTCGAATCGATATTATTAAATATATGGTTACAACGAGGGTGCCTCTTTTCATTCTCACATCACCACGTATACTTGCATACTGTACTTTTCAATCACTCGAATCGTGCGTGACATCGACATTTCGAAACAAAACGTTCTGCGTTTAGCAATTGTTTAATAACTGAAGAAACGATCAACACGCGGTGGTGATCGCGATTTTCTTTCGATATAAATAATCCAACAATTAAAATTAATTGGTATAAACACGACGCCGGGATTATACAGTAATTAGAAATGGTAAATAAACATAACACATTAACACCGATAACTGCAAGTATATTGATTGGTGGATGTCAATTATCTGTGTTCAGGTTATGAGATACGTACAACAGACGCCATTTTGAAGAAACTTGTTTTCTCAACATTTACATCTATTGTTAGACACTCGAAAATATGAAACATAATATATATTATCAAATACACAATAGTTTTGTTAGTTTAAAATTAGTTTCGATACATAATTAAGAAAACTTTTATTTAGTACATAGCTTAAAATGTTTATATAATACAAATTAGTTAATACAAATTAATTACAATTTTAGGATGGCAAAAATGAGCCTGAACATGTTAGAAAGTTGTTCATAGGTGGCTTAGATTATAGGACTACAGATGATTCTCTTAAAAAACATTTCGAACAATGGGGAGAAATTGTAGACGTAGTTGTTATGAAAGATCCCAAAACAAAACGATCTCGAGGATTTGGCTTTATTACATACTCACGAGCTCACATGGTAGATGATGCTCAGAATGCCAGGTAAACACATCTTTTTATGAGCAGCGATAACAAAATTGACAAGTAACATAATTACACAAAATTTTAATACATATTTTGAGATCTATATATAATCATCTTCTATAATATTTTTTTTACAGACCTCACAGAGTAGATGGCAGAGTAGTAGAACCAAAAAGAGCAGTCCCGAGACAAGAAATCGGTCGTCCAGAAGCTGGTGCCACAGTGAAAAAACTCTTTGTAGGTGGCTTAAAGGACGATCATGAGGAAGAAGATCTTAGACAATATTTCCAGAGTTACGGCAGCATTAATTCGATTAGTATAGTAACCGATAAAGAAACTGGAAAGAAGCGTGGGTTTGGGTTCGTTGAATTCGATGACTACGATCCTGTTGATAAAATCTGTCTACAGCGTAATCACCAGATTCGCGGCAAGCATGTTGATGTGAAAAAAGTAGGTAAACAGTTTCTTAAAAATGTGTTGCTGCTGGAGAAACATTTTTTATCAATGAAATAACTATTATTACAGGCTTTGAGTCGTGCGGAGATGGCGTCAGCATCCGGAGGTGGTGGTGGCGGCGGCGGTGGCAATCGCGGTGGACAAGGAGTAGGCAGGGGACCACGTGGCGGCAATCAAGGTAGCGGTAACTGGGGTGGACGTGGTAGCGGCGGCGGCGGCGGTGATTGGAATAATAGTGGCAATCAAGGCTACGGCGGAGGTAATCAAGGAGGTTGGGGAGGTAACGGACCATGGGAGAACCAGAATCAAGGTAAAGATTCATATTATAAATAAGAATCAATAGAAATGTTTAAAAAAAGAATCTTGCCATAAAGGAGGAGGTTGGAATCAAGGTGGTCAGGGTGGTTACAACAGCGGCGGTAACTGGAGCAACGATAATTTCGGTGGTGGTTATCAGCAAGGTTACGGAGGTGGTCCGGTGCGCAACAACTTTAACTCGGGTGGCAGACCAGCACCCTACGGTATTAATTCAGGTCCTAGTGGCCGACAGTCCGGAGACTCGAGATGGCTACCTCCCTTTGGTGGACAAGGTCTCTTTTTCTTTTGAATTACGCTGTTTAAACACGAGTCAGTTTTACCGACTTTTTGTTTGTTGAAATGTCACAGGACCCATGGGTGGTGGCAATTCAGGCGGCGGCGGCGGATACGGAAACCAAGGTGGTTACGGCGGCAATTCTCTAGGAGGTGGAAACATGGGTGGCGGCGGCGGCGGCGGTGGAGGCAGCGGTAGAAGATATTAGACTGTGCAAACACAGTTAATTTCGCTCTCACTGGTAAGCACAATATGATAATTTCATTATTATTTATTTATTCTCTGTATTTCGTATACGTTTACATAAACTCATATTGACTGTAAAATTTTAAAATAATTTGAATATAATTTCTCGTGGAATCTTGTCTTGCGAGTTTATTCGACCGCAGATGATTTAGTTTCTGAAGAATTTGAAAATTTTCAACATCATACTATATTGATAACTTGTGAACATAATTCAACACCCAAATTTTAAAGAACATAACGATTGTCTTCTTATTATGATGTTTGTTTGCAACAAGCTGTAAAACATATGATGCAGTTACAAGTTATACATCTAGCGATTGTTGAATTTTCGTATTTGTTATATAATTACTTTCATAGTTAGAATTAGCCCAATAACTTAGCAGAGATCGATCAAATGGCGTTTTTCTTCTTTTTCTGCAATCAACATATTTCCGAGCAAAGTAGAGTGAATAAGAAACTGTAGTTTAGGTATAAATAGCATCAAAATAGATAGTTGTCTATTTCTACTTCTTATAGTTTATATTTTGTCTAACATAATGAAGTATATATATAGTATTTTTATCTTATTCTATATATACGTAAACAAGATGATAGATTCTGTGGTAAGGAGGACTTTTTTTCAAAAAAGTTTTACTTAGTACAAGTGTTCTCAATGATCATATTTATATATTAGAACCTCTAAGGGTCTACAGGGTCAAGGATACAAAGAATCTCAGGATATGAGGCACCGAGGATTTGAGTAAAGGTTATAAAGATTAGAAAGGGAGAAGGAAATTAATTCTTCTATATACATACATTAGATTAGATTACGTGTGATATTTTAACCTTCGGCAGAACATTTTAAATGTTAGCAATAGATTAATTGAGTCTGGAAACTCGCAGCTTTTATTAGGCAAAATATCAGTTTCATGTAAGATTAAAAATTTCAAGGATTAATTAGGAACTCTTTGAACAGAAAGAAAAGATTTTTTTACGTTATGAATTATTTAATTGATATGAAATGACAAAGAGTTTAGAATACGTAGGAACTCAGGAAATGTCAATAAATTAACAAATCCAAAGCCTTCAAAAGATCCAAAGATTCGGGAATTCCTTGGTCGCGACCCGACTGGTCTTTTAACACAGATCAGAAAACCTGACTAACAGATTTCTTGACTTTTGAACCTCAGGTGAAGCTACTACTCCTACTTGTCTTCTAATCGCCATAGTACTTCTGTACTATTTAGTATTGGAGCAGGCAGGCAGGCTATCAGGCTAGAGAGACAAGACAACGAACAGGCAGAAACTCAGAATCAGTCAGGCAGGACAATCAGGAAACAGGAACAGAGAAACAGAAAAAAGTCATCTGTTAGCTCACAGTGAGAGAGAACAAGAGGGAGAAAAAGAAAGAGAGAATCTTACATTTTTTGTTAACCTTTTTTATTCAACGTCTACCTTCTCCACTTTTTCAATCATTGTAACAACTTTCGTTTATTCCTCAAATATATTTGCACATGTTTCATTAGGAGTTGCGTATAATTTGACCAGATAGGAAAAAAATCGTTTGTATCAAGATAAAATTATATTCTGGCAGAAATGCGTACACGTACAAGAGAGTGTTTGTGTGTGTGTTTTTGCGTGTGTATAAACGCAAGCAGCAGACGATTTTTCTCATCAGAGATTTTTAGGAATTAAATAGGAGTAGTTTGTAATAGGAACTAAGAGTAACTGCTTTATAAAATAAGCGTTCAGTAACAAGTCACGTCTCAGTGATAAGTCACTTTTATTTTAAATTTTATTAATATTATACAGAAAATAAAACTTATAAAAATTATATGTATATACATATGCATATATAAAACATTGCGTAATTTTGCTAATTATAATTATTAAATAGAAAAGAAAACAATTTTTTTCTTAAGAGTGTATTTAAAACAAAATTGATTTATTATTAGGACTCATGACTTTACTGCTGGGACAATTATCTTGATTAAGAGTAGTCAGCGAAATGAACATAAATTCATTTCTTCATTATATCTTAATTTTATGACGTGGGGTTGGTAGGCTGTAAGATCAGTTTAAAAACTAATTGCGAAAAGACAAAAAACACCAAATAAAAACACCTAAGGTTATCTGCCAGAATATTTTTTTCGTGCACTTTTGCAAAGAATTTTTTTTCTATATTCAATTAAAAAGAAATAATATTTTATTATCACACATTTGAATATATAGTATTGTATAAGTTTTCAAATCTATGCAAAACTTTCTTCAAATTGCATGATAAAAATATTCGTGGTGATCATTAGCAAAGCAGATATTTGTATACATTGGAAAGAAAAAAAACTTGTAGATGTACGTTAGATAAAATGATAAAAAGGAATAGATGTATCTTCGACTTTGTAGTCCGTGAAAAAAGTGTCACCGATAAATCGGGGCACGTCAATGTTTAATTGTGTACCCGCAGTATTAAATTATTTGTACACAACGAAACCCCAATCCTAGTTTTCTGTAGTTCTTTTCATAGCAATGAGTCTCTGTGACTGAGACTCATGAGATTTTTTTCCGAAAAAACTCCTCCACTCCCTTGCGATGTACTTAAAAGATTTTGAGATCGTCGTAAGTACGGAACAGTTTCGTGATTTAAGGAAGATTGAGATCATTAAATTTCTCAAAGCCAATAGTCTTAAAAATTCTTGAGTTTAAAATGTAATATTTTAAATACAACTTGATTAAATTATTTGTTTTGAAAAAATTTAAGAATAATGTTAACTTTTTTATAGATAAAATTTCTTGATAATGATAGATAAGGTTTGACATTAGATATTTTATTATATCAGATATCTTATTACATATCAACAATCTAGAATTAACTAATTAATTTATAGCTGACTATGTCTGAAGATTTGGTTCACAAGTATTCGAGGTACGATCCTCAAATCCAATTGATCCTTTCATTCCTTAGTCAGCTCTTCATCTTTAGAGATAGACTTTAGAGCGACATTAAAAGTGCTAGAATAACATCTAGTTAGACTAGTGCAGTTCGGGCCTTAGTGATGAAGATTAGCAGCTTAAGAGCCAGGAAGAAGCTAGGAGGCAGGCAGGTAGCAGAGAAAAAGAATAAATGAGAAAGAGAAAAAAAATGAAAAAGAAAAACAGAGGATTCTCAGGAGACAGGACACTAGTGTTTGCTAGGCTTTTTGCTCTAGCCTCTGTTATGCAATCACAGGTAGGAAAATTTCGACTCATTTGCTTAGACATATATATGTAATACATATAAGTATATATCTATAGGATACTAAATGGCAAAAAGTGTGTGCATGATGTTACAGTGTTGTTTTACAGTGTCTCTCGGCGACTACGTTGCATCTAGTGTACCATATATACCAGAGTTGTTTACAAAACATTTGCGAAAGTTTGATGAATCGATAGAAGTTGATGAATTCGTTACAAGTAGAAAACAAGTATCTTAGTTGTTAAATTCATATATTAAGTTTTTTCGTTAGTTTATAACACGTGTAAGTTGTGATTCATCTTTCTATCGCAGAAGAGCTTTAAACTTAAACGGGAAGCACATTTTGTTTGTATATCGTTGTTGCATCGTTGTTGTTTTTACATATTTCTCTTTTTATTATATTTCTTCACCAGTGTTTACGTGCACACAAGAAGTCTTGTGCTTTTCTTTTTATGTATTGTACAATCTTCGGTGCCCAAGGTTTCTTTATCAAAATTTGGAAATTTTGCAAGGAATTTGACAATCGCAGTCGTACAAGAATTTCCTCACGGCGACAATGCTAAGACTTCAATTATTTAATTAAGATTAAGATTCTTAAATATCGAGTAAAAAAACTAACTTTTTAATAAACACGATAGCGAGAAGGACGATGATAAAGATGATGATAGGCTTTGTCATACTTTGTTCATTTAAGTTCTCTTGCTCGGAGCAGGCAGGGCGTTTGTTAATGAAATCTTTAATTTCACTGTATTAATTGTTGTCTTTCGTTTGCATTAATTTCTGGTTTACCGTTTGGGCTGGTACTCGAAGAGCGCGAGGTCTCTGCTGTCATCCTTCCGACTAAGGTCACCGACTGAGGTAAGTTCAAGTAATAAGTTATTATTCACACATACTAACGCATATTTCCTGGGTCACATAATTCGAGATTGAATAGTTTTTTTATTTTAAAGATTTATACATATATATATATATATATATATAGATTTTAGAAATTTAAAAAAAAATTACAAATATTTTTCCAAGAGAAATATTTTAGGTATCGAAAACAAAGCAAAAGATGAAGAAAGTTATTAGAAAATAGGTAAACCAGAGAGACTAGAATCTTTAAAGTTTGGAATGTAATTAAAAACATTTTGAAAAAGTAGTCTACAAATTTTCTTATAAATCAAATAAGAAATATTGGTTAAAACACCAGGAATATGTTAGTTTACTCAAAACAATTTTGAAAGAGTTGAAAGATTAAGCTCGAAATCTGCTCAGAAGATTTTAAAATCTATTGAGCTGTGTATTTTGGCTGTGCGTGTAACTGATCTTATAATAAACTTTTTTCTAGTCTTCTTTCTACAAGAAGTTTTTCTCATTTCATCTCCCTTCCATTAAAAAAAAAAAAAATACACAACTGCAAACTGCATTTTTATCCATCTGAAAATTATTTAAGTCAAAAGCAATAATTATGTATATAATAACAATTATTAAAAAAATCTAATGGTAGATAAAAAGATAAACCAATATATAAAAAATTGTAAAGTTTGTGTTTTGCAGTTTTGTATATTTTCCTCTGATTTTAACATAAAGTATTAATTACAAATGAGCCATACGCAATTAAATATATTGCCCTTTATTATAATTATCATATAAATAATAACGCAACTACATGTACTGTGTAACTACATTACTATTGTGACTTATTTGTAATTGGATTGACTCTTTCGGTGGCAATTTGTTTTGACACTTCATATCATTCGATTCAATCATTTATTATTGGATTTTATATCAAGCTTGCTGATAAGAAGCAAGAAATCACAAAAGTAGGTAAGTGTTCGTACAAATTAAACTACTTTTACAATAGATAATTTATTTTAAAGTCACATTTGTTTCGTGAAAACTCGTTAATTCTCAAGAGATGGAAGTTCTTTTTCAAAGAGATCTATCGCTTTTTCTTTGCAGATGTCAAACATTTAATATGGAAGATCATAAGAAAGACGTATTGTGTGTCGGTAACGCACTAAATAAACATAGAGACATCGCGTTAGGATTTATATAATTAAATCGTAGACACGAGATTCGATGGATTGTCGGACGTCTCGCTTCCGCTGCTGCTGTAACGCGGCTGTTCTTTCGAGGACGAGTCGGCAATGATGGAATTGCCGGATACGCAAGTGTGGTTAGTCATCGACCCGTAGTTATCCTTGTACAAGCAGAGGCCGCAGAATCCTGCTGCGTTGTAAAGCGGCAGATTCACCAAACCGTTCGAGACGGCAAAATTTCTACAAAAAAAATGAGAAACGTAATAATTAAACTTTAGAAAACAAATTTGCGAACGAGATTTAATTACTTTTTTTTTTTTTTTGAACACTTAAAATATATTTTGTAGGAGTAGGGAAAAAGTTTACTTATGCTGGCAAAAAAAGCACTTCTGAAAAGACTGTGATGAGAGCGTAATCAGCGTGATCTGTATATTTGGTTCTGGAAGTAAAGGCTTTTATTTGAAGAGAAACACATTAGGGGAGAATAACAGAATCGTTAGTTAAACTGCGGATTGCGTGCATTATCTCTCTCCCTCTTTGCCTCGTTTCTTTGTAATATCGGTTAAATGAAGACTGTTATTGCGAGATTGTTTCTCGTTAAGAGATGAAGCACTTCGCAATCGTGTGTCGATGTGCAAGAACTTGTAATGTTATAAACGACTCGCAGATTTGTTTTTTGTTTTTTTTTTCAATATTATTTTGACAGATCTTGAAAGTTGATCGAAACAAATTTATATTCAGCTTGAAATTAAAACCCGGAAAATAAAGTTTTATCTCCTTACGTTCCAGAATTTCATCGGATATCCTATAAACGATGTATACAGTGGAGAAAACAGAGATAGCAAAGATCACAAACTGGTGTATTTCGGTGATATGTAGGGGGTTGCGACAAGTGGATGAGAAAATCTCGCGGTTAGCACGGCGAATGCATTTATCCGTCGTTTATCCGTGGGTTTATCGAGCGTCAGGTGCATATCGACTGAATAACATTGGAACCACCCTTGGAGCAAAGATGACAGTAAAGAGAGAGAAAGAGAAAGAGAGAAAAAAAAGGGGGGAAGAACGACGGGATTCGGCGGACCTCGAGAGCGACGCTCGACTGCGGTTCGACTGAGAGGGTGATTCTCGATGCGATACGCCGCTAAATAGCCTTAAGTAGGATTACGTCTGCTATTGTGATCGAGGCAATGCGGAAGGTGGAGCTCGTATAAATTTCGGGCTTTGTGTGACGCCGGGGACGTCCCGACGTCTCTCGCATCGCCGGTACACGAAATCGTCGGTACACACCCTCTCCACCGCTGAAGGTGTGTTCACGAGGTAATTGTTCGTAATGGGATGGAGAAACTTGATTTCGGGACGAAAACGTGTTTGACACGGCGATTTTCGACGCTTGGCGAACGGATGGAAATTTTTTTCGTTCACGAGAACGAAACACAGGGAACGTGGAAAAGTAAAAGCTAAATTTATGATTTAGTGTTTGTTTAACTTTCATTGAAGATTTCTATAGTACGTGACACGAAATAAAATCTAGAAAAAAAAATTAGCTGAGCAGAAAAACTCAGCCTTTTTGCTAGTCCGAAAAAAAAAAATTACAAGACCAACTGACGAAACAAATGATCGCTCGTTAATAACCGCATCGAAATCGCAATATATCACGAGCTGACAAGATAACGATTCAGTCGGATACATCACGCGTGGGATGCAACGGGACGGGAGATGCGTGCGAGAACTGCCATATGCTCCCGTACGGCCTATTATAGTCGGTACTCTTGCTTTTCCCGTGCCGGCTTCACTAAGGAGGAATTAGGATCGCGTGTCCAAATAGCTTTGAGAAAAATAACATGCACAGCCACGAAGAGAGATGGAGGTCCTCTCCATCACTTAACGAGTCATTATCTATCGTATATCCATTAGTTGGCACACACGTTTTTCACAAGTAAAAAAAAAAAGAGAAAACCTGAGCGAATAATTACCGGTACTGCTGATCCAATTGCGCCTTCTCGATTCTTTTGTCCTTGGCACGCCTGTTTTGAAACCAGATCTTAATTTGCGTCTCGGTGAGCCTCAAGGAGGCGGCGAGCTCGAACCTACGTCCCCTCGAGATGTATTCTCCTCGCCGATACTCCACTTCCAACCTCAGAGTCTGCTCACCGCTGAACGTTGTTCTCTGTCGTCGCGGCCGGCCCTCTTTTCTTCTTCTGCGCGCTACTGTCAAGATGAACAAATATTTTCAATTCTTCTTACAAATTATTAAATATTTTTTATTAAAATAGTTTTTTACTGACGCAACGAATGTCAACGCACTCTCGTTACAGATATAAAAAAATTAGGGCATTATGAGTGTACACCCGGTGAGAGTGAAGTCGGTGAAAAATAAATCTAGACGTGCTGTAATTTCATCTTCGCCACGTGAAAGAATAATTAGAGGACGCAGCGTCGATGGGGGTAAGCGACACCGGAAGACGAGACTTCCTGAGGCTTCGCTCAATCTGACGCGAAGCGGATATAAAGCGGGGGATTTCTAATTGATCAATGAACTTTGTGCAAATAATCTTTCGAATGCGTTTCGAGGAAAAACCACAACCGGAAACCAAGATGTGCGTTACGCTCCACGCGGCTGAAATGTCTACAAATAGTACGCGATACAATTCATTCGATGAGCGACTTACGCGGCGAGTATATTTTCCGGCGAGTCGAGTCGCGCTTCCCGATGTGGCTCGGGGAGCTTAAGGGCCGTTTATAGAGAAGGAAAGAGCTGATTTGAGGGAATACCGCGACGTGTATCTCTGGTATTGAGGGGCGGCCAACTGCATCCCGTAATCTCATCACAATATCGCGACGAGGTGTCGAAGCGCGATAAACTCGCGCGAGCGTGTGCGCCCGTGCGCGTTTGTCCTCTCTCGCGATGTTTTTGTTGCGGCAAACTTTCCAGACGAAGAGTGAAATTCGCTAATTCGTCCCTTTTCGTCAAAAACTGTATCCAGAATATTTCGGACTATCCCCTTGTATGAAAACTGCTCGGAGTAGCGTACGATCGAAACGGATCGAAAAACCACCTTTTTTTTCCCGAACGCATTTGTGTCAGAAGTTATTGAGAAAGATATTCATCTTGTGTTTTTAATTGTTACGCCTTGTAACATTTAAAAAATAATCATTGGAGCAATCAGAACAATGTCATATACAATTTGATCGAATCTTCTGTGAATCGTCTCTTAAAAGACTTAATTTTTTTCATAAGAGAAAAACTAGTTTACAAAAGAGAATCGTCAAAAAGTGTATGCGAGTGTGTCTTAGAATTTGTAATGTTTTTTCAAAATAATTGCCGCGTGCTGTATTGTTAACGTATTCACTCGATATATTCTCTCGCTCTGGACGATGGTCGCGTCCGACACCGTTCGCAGCGTCGCATAATGCGACATCACATGAAATCTACTTACCGATTCACGAATATTCGAACGCAAAGACGTCTTACGATCCTCAGCTTACAGAAAGAGAGAGAGAGAGAGAGAGCGCGCGCGAGAGAAGGACGCGTGGTCCGAGTACCGGGCTTTTGGAAATGCGCGGAGATGCAGTCGCTTGCATTTCCGTGTGCATATCTCCGTTGCATATCTCCGTACCGCAGCGACGGATACACAACGGTAACAAAATGTGTTTCTTGGTCGAAAACATGGTCGCGGCCATAAGATCGCACACGAGAGTTACATAAAATCTATGTTACAGTTTGCGATATGTACGTAATTTTGTGCGAGAAATGCTTTAAGTGTTTTATCGACAAAATTGTTCTAATATACTTATAAAACGAACGACCATTTGTATCATTCAGTTTCATACGACGAAAGAGTTTTGGCGTAGCACCACATTGTTTTCAGATCATTCAAAAATCCAAGAACGCAATTAAATCGCATTTATGTGAGTTCTTGCAGATTGTTTTGTCTTATACACAATATGACAATGTGCTTAATTTCAAGAAATAGAGCAGGCGACAACTTACGGAAGGCGGAGAATCCTTGAAAGTGATGCTCGGTCATAGGGTGATGGCTCGACAAACCATGAAGATGCGCCGGCAACGTAGACGGATGTGTCAGGTGCAAAGGGTGACTGGGCGCTCTCGGAAAAAATCCGTGCAAGAAAGGCAATCTTACACCCGCGAGCACCGAATTCTTTTCCACTTCCTTGTCGTCGAACGTTTTACGTTTCGCGACGTCGTCCGACGTTTTCTCAATAAGATCTTTGGAATTTGACGCCTGAGAAGATCAGAGCACAACGCATTTTTGAGATTCACAAATTTTGAAATTAATCTTTCTCTCCTTATTTATTTATAATTAGAACTTTTGTAAATTCAAAAATCAAGTTTTAAGATTATAAAAAGAAATATTGAAAAGAAAATTAAGATCATTCTTAATTGATATAAAAAAGGAATAAAGAGAACGCGTTTAATTATGCTTACATGCAGAGTTTTGCGCGATTCGGGCGAATCGGGAAGCTTGCGCGGGGTTTCTGTGATTTCCGGCGACGAATCCAGACTCTCTCTCGCGCAATCTTCGTCCTCGTCATCCTGCGTTTTCTTGGTCGCCTCTAAATGGCCGTAAAGTCGCGCAAAGAAACGTCTCGGCGAAGATGGTCGTCTCGTCTTCTTTGCAGACATTTGACGGAATAATTAATTCTAGATTTGACAGTCCATAGAGGTCTCCAAAGACTCTGTACGTAAGATTTTTTTTTCTTTTAGACGAAAAGAAACGGATTTCAACGATTGTCGCACAATAATCCTATCGAACGAAACGATTCGGGGTTTTTCACATCCAATGCCATCGAAAATGGCAAAAAAGAAACTTAAAGAAATTCCGGATATTCAAAAAAATACAAATTTTTCGAAGCAAGTAACATTCAGTTGTTCTAACATTTAAATTAGTTGGATAATGCGGGCGGGATAATTTGAGAATCTTACTTATCCGAAAAAATTCAAAATCTGTTTTTTTTTTTTTTTAAATAAGTTAATTCTTTGCCTCTTCGGCAATACAACTTTTCCCGATAAACTTTTAAATTTATTAATCGTGTCTTGTCATGTTTTTCGCGAAATTTTATTGTTCACTTGACGTTGCAATTTGAAATCAACTTTCAATAACAACTTCACACTAGAACACTGATAAATAAGTAATTCCCGTGGAACTTCCCAAGATGGGGTACGCACTATGTGGTACTTTGAAGGCGGATTGAAGTGTGACGGATTCGCGAGCTCGGGAACGTCGGTCTCTGCGGGGTGGCATGCGCGTCTGAATCACCTGGCTGTCCTCCATTCTCGCACCTCGTGCTGGCTAGGGTAAAAAGACCAAAGTAGGGAGATACTCCCTCCCACGCACATCTCTCCACCCTCGGCCACCCTCTCTTTCCCATACAGCGCTGCGCCGCCTCCATGCGAAGCCGCACGTGCGACCACATTCGCACGACCAAAAGTTTCACTTCTTCTTGGACGGATAAACATGAGAAAGACTCGTAGTGTCCCCGATTTAATCTTTTCAGATATCAGTTTGCTTCAAATGCCACAGATTGACGATTACACAAATATGTTCCGACGGAATAAGTTCCGACTTGGAATTCTAAATTGCAAGATTACTCGAAATCGATTACTCAAATTCATTCAGATTTTACTGTTCGAAGACTCGAGTTTATTCGCGAAAGACAGCGAAGGGGAAAAAGCTAGGGATTATTATTTCAATAACTGCGATACCAATCACGCGTCATCTCTCGAGAAAATGAAAAGGGGGCTTCCACAGAACAGAAACCGAAGAACATGCGCGGTTTAGCGTGAACAGCGAGATTATTACGGATTCATTTTGTTCTCGATTTTTTCGCGATGAAACGATGCATCTTGATATGTTCTGATCGTTACTTATTGGCATTCAAATGCTTCCCCTCCGACTTCTATATCTTTGATTGAAACCGATACTCCTTCTTCCACATAGTCTATTGTTAATACGGATCTCGTTTTATTTTTTTTTAATCAGCAAGAGACCTAAAAGTATTCTAACTCCAAACACTCAACTTCATGAATCTGTAGACCTTTGAAATCCAGACTTATCTCATAGTTTTTGACATTTTATTTTACACAATTAAGATTTAACTTTTTTTAAATAATTTTTTATACTAAGTGAAAGGTGTTATAATTGTGAAATATGCTTTCTTCTGCAATTTTATTGAATATATAAGTGTTAACTTGTGAAATTTGGTTGAATTGTTGCGCGAAAAGACTAGAAATTATAGTAGAAGATTTCCCATAAAAATCCAAGCATTGTCAATTTAATATTATTTCATATAAAATGCGTAATAACATGCCGTAATAACATTATTTTAATATTCACATTAAATTCAACATTATATCATTCCGAACCTCAAAAACTTCGTACTAAATTAAGCACCGGTTAACAATATAGCAACAACAATAATAATAATAACGTAACAAGCCCGGCCGCTATTAAACGCGCGGCGGCTAAAAACTTCGGCAGCACTCTCCGCGACACCCGCCGTCATTATAAACCAGTCCCTCTAACCCCCTACCCTCTGTGGTTGCCTGGATGATCTGATTGTTTCACGTTCGCGTGAGATTTATCTAACGGGGTGGCGGAGCGAGGCGGAGGCGGATGCTGGATGCTGGACCAATAGGGTGACGGGCGGAAATCGATGTAATTAGAGAGGAGCCAACCCGGCAACAGGCCGGGGATGTGAGAGACATGCGCGGCGGCACCGCGCCGGGCAACGCGAGCGCTTCCGCGTGTATATGGGTGTCTAATTCCCTTTGTGCGCCGTCTATTGTCGGCATTACGATTATTACGCTCACGCTGATTTCGCTCGTCGTCGTGTAGTCGTCGTCGGGCGACGCAACAATACAATTATCGTTATCCCCGCGGTCAATACGCGACGCCGACGAAGAGCGGGATATGCCGCAGGTGCAACGCGTCGCTTATCGACGTATTTTTTTTCACTGAAAGAAAAAATGAATTGCTATTAATATCCCTTTTTTTTTTAAGCGGCAGCGAAATAGCGAAGCTTTCCGCAGTATTTTTTGGCCGAATCGATGCTCAACAAATAGGACAGGAATAGCGATACGGGGAGTTGAAACAAACGGGGAGCTGACTCTGACAATTGCTGCGTTGCCATTGATTCTAATTTTAAAAAATTGAGTTTTTTAAATTTGCTATTTTTTGTCACTCAAAGAGAGAAGAGAAAGAGAGAGAGAGAACGTCTTTGACGAACTTCAAGCGAATCACTGTTTGATAAAGAAAACTCTTGACATAACTGATTTCTTTACAACCTTTATCTTTATGATTGACATAACGCGATTACATCAATGTCGTAGTACACCTAGTAAGTTCTTGAGCAAAAGAAAATCCAGAAATAGGATATGTTCCCGAAGATTTGCGCAGAGCACAGGAAACTTACAATTACGTCAAAATTGTACCTGTCATTGTAAATTTCGTCGCAACTCGGTCTCGGAAAAGCAGAACGAGACGTACGCGTTGACGGAGCCGCGACTCGCATCCCAAAAAGAAGGTCGAGTAGCTCTGGGCTTGTTCTGCGCGCTGTTATGCTCGCAATGCTGCGTGTGGAACACTTGGGCCCCGATCGCGGGTCTCGCTCTGCGAGCCTTTCCAAACTGGAACGAGTCTCTGGTGGCCCTCCTCTCCGACTGGGGCTGCATCAGCTACCTCACATGCTGCGTACCTTCCTGCTGGCTACTTTACAGAAATGGTGATTCACGCACCTAAACCACACATTTAATACTACGACTAAAAGTTATCCCAATTAAAAAAAAAATTAATTTATTTTATTTTTATTAATTTAATATTTTCTCACTATGAAACATAATATTACGCGCGCCTAGTACAATATATCATAAATAAGTGATAAGAGCACACACCTTCAAGACCTAGTAATGTCCTTACAAATGGCGGCGATTCTGTCGACTCTGGCAACTCTCATACGTTGTATATCCATCACGGAAGACGTTTTCACGATGTACGTTAATTGCGAATGGATAAACGTTGATTGGAAGTAAAGAGAGTGTTTTTATCACTCAGAACGGTGCACACAGCAGCCATTCTCAACGGATTATCGGGAACGATTCTCGGTCCTGCTACAGCGCTCGTTTCTGCGATATGGTTCCCTCCTGGAAAACGCACCACTGCCACCGGTATCACTTCTGTACATAAAATTGTTATTTTAAAAACCGAAATGCAATAGTTCTTGAGAATATTTTATTACTGTTATTTTAATTGCAAAAATTAATTCAATCAATACAGGCATATCATCTGCTTGCAACCAACTGGGAATGGCAATTTCTTATCTGCTTGGACCGGCTGTTGTAGGAAGCACAGCTGTGTATTTGGCAACAAATGCGAATTTCAGTGCGAATGCAAGTTACGATCACACGCATTTCGTACCGTTGAGAGCGCAGATTATGTCTCTTATGAGAATCGGTACGTTATGTGAAGAAAGAGAGAGAAGCTTAATGTCACAAAGAACTTGAAATATTAATAAAAAATTGTGTGTAAGAATTATTAATTTTTATTATATATTCCTAATTTTTTTTTCAGAATTTGTTGTCCAATTTTTGATTTTGA
Organism: Pseudomyrmex flavicornis; assembly: GCA_014825475.1. NCBI lineage: Eukaryota > Metazoa > Arthropoda > Insecta > Hymenoptera > Formicidae > Pseudomyrmex > Pseudomyrmex flavicornis. The sequence goes on along the minus strand of QVNW01000332.1, from coordinate 24,383 downwards.
TAGCCGTTCTGTGTTTTCTCCCGCAAGAACCTTACCGATCTATCATTCTCTCTGAGATTCCTGAACGTCTCGGTCTTGTGAAATCTGTTCTTTGTCTTTTAAAGTAATTTTCTTCGTGTTCTTTTTAAAATTTAAAACATACAAGTTTTAAAAAATATATAACAATTTATTGTTTTTTCTCATGATAAACCAACTATCCTACATAACTCACTCTTACGCGGGGAAGTAACAAGTCCCTTTGGCGCAGAGGATAGCGCGTTGGACTTCTAATCCAAAGGTCGTGGGTTCGATCCCCACAAGGGATGCATTTTTTTTCCATCTTTTTATTTCCACGAATAATAAGATCATATAAAAAAAAATCGTAAAAATTGCTTTATATTAATAAACTACTAAGTCTTTATTTCATTTTTCTGCTATCATTTATTACGTTACTTTGAGAGAATAACATTTTAAATAATTTTTTTATAAAAAAAATATTAGCAAATTAGATTTTTTTTAACTTATAGCTTTGATTAATCCATTACACTAATTTTTATAAAAATGTTAATTTAGAAAAATGTCTATTTTTAATAAAAAAATTTTGAAACGTACTGATTTGTGTCAGAAACAACAATATGTGGCGTCTCTGTTTGGCTGCTGCACTTAGTCAAGGAGTAACTGGACCATGGCTCGCGATGATGACAATGACATTCGATGCCAATATCACACAAGTAAACAAAAGAAAGATGGAGTTAACGTACTTAAACAAAAGTTTGAAACGTGTATTCTAATAGTAAACATATTTCAATTATAACTTACATATAATAAAAAATTAAGCTCTTAGAAGTTCAACTGCAGGAAGAAGCGGACAAGTTGGCCTTCTGGACAATCATCCTCAGCGGTGCTTTGAGCCTGATGGCGTCACGACTGACGGACACATTCGAAGGACACTTGAAGATCGCTCTTTACATCTTGTTGACTACTTCGTCGGCGATGTCCCTCTGGATGATCTTGCTGGATGATCACGTTTTAATTTTTCACAAGGGCGAGTTGTACGCCGCGGTGATTTTGGGAATATCCGCCAGCTGGTCCACTCCGGCTCTGTTCCTCGAGCTCGCTTCCGAGATAGCGTTTCCGGTTTCCGAAGCCATCGTCGGCGGTTACATGATCTTCCTGTCAAACCTGGTCGGCGCGATTTTCTACCTGTCATACTTCCTACCGTCGATGAGTAAGCTGCATTTCCACGTGTTAGTTGTAAATGTTAGTTAGTTTAGTGTTTATATACATATTTTTCTTCTTCATATCTTCTTCGTTGACAAAGACAAACGTTGGTCGACGTATTGGTTGTTCGCGAGTCTCACGACGGCAACGATCCTAGTGATATACGTTAAGGAAGATTACAAACGCACAAGATAAATATCTAATGTATAAAATAACAATTTAACGTATATTACCTATATATATATATTTTCCTCTTCTAATCGCCATCATTGATCCACTTGATGCCGACAATTGGTAACAATTAAATTACTCTACTATCGCAAAGATAAACATCCTTTTCACCATCTAATGGAAACAATTCAAAATGTAAACACAGTGTAATCTGTTTTTTGTTTGTATTAAATTAATTTAAATCTCTGCATAATTTTATAAGTTTACTTTTTTATACTTTGTAAAAAATAAAAATATACAAACTCTTTATAATGTGATGTGACAAATTGATTACATGTCCGTAGCCATCAATATCTTTTTTCAACTTTGAAATTTTGAAGCTGGTACAGCATTTTCAAAAACTCGAAGTTCTGACACCTGCAGTTATATATGCGCAAGCAATAGTTCTGATAAGTTTTAGAACAATTCTCGGCTTTTAATCACTTTTTTAACGACTTTAAACTTTTCAAGCTGGCACAGAATTTTCAAAAAATAAACCAGCTGAGAGCGTCATAAGAATGAGATGGCCGCTCTTAGATTTCTTTCTGGTGAGACTTAAGCAAATCAGCCAATCAACATACCATTTCTATTAAGCTCACATTTGAGAGAATTCTGGCATGTCATTGGTTGATCTGCTTATTGCTTAAGTGTTTTCATGTGTTCCCGGCTTTAGTCTGATAAAGTCGCATAGTAAACGTGACGTAAACTGTAGTTTTTAGCGATGACAGTTAATATCGGAATGCAAGAAATGCACCCTAGATAGAGTCGATTATCAATAACATTGTTTGGAGGGGGCCAGCTGGAGTGAATCGGACGAAAACAAAAGTCTGATCGAAATTGGGTAAACGTTATCTTGTTCACTTGTCCTACCAGCAAGTGACTGAAATGAGGACCATACTGGAAATGAAAACATTTAAATCTACTTCCGACACTCGAAATATCGTTATTGTTCTCGGTTGTCATTGTCGATTCTCAACACTGCGATCAGAGTTTCTTTAGAGCTCACAAAAGAATCTTTTGTCAGAAGTTATCAAGTGATCTTACGTCGATCAGTACCAATTAATAAATTCACTTCAGTTATTGTTGATGCATCATGGAGAAGCAAAGACAGGTAGAACAAGTAGTGTACACTTGACCTTGTGCATTACCTTTGTATTTGTTCAATAATATTAAACAATAACGAGACTAGTCAATTATGATGTAAATTTAAAGATTTGTTTTTGTACATTTTAGAAGAAGAAACGAGATAAATCACATCAGTCAATTCTGGATCATCAGATACCTGATGCACCCACTCTAGAAGAATTTGAATGCTTGCTTGGAGAATCACCCACAAATTATCCTAAAGGTGAAGCTGTGGAAAACATAGAGAGTGAATTACATTCGGCTGCTATTGATACGGAAATTTATGAAAAAGAAGCAGCTGAAAAGGCAGCTCAAGAGAAAGAGTATAGTCTTCGAGTGGAAACAACAAATAAGGTTATTATTTAATATTATTGTGATATTTTTTCCAACAAAATAAAATAATATTTAATGATATATCCAAAAGTTATATATATTTTTACAAACACGCTAAAATTATACAAAATTATTACATATTATTGTGTCATATTGTAGGTGTTGCTATTAACTGAAAATTCCTGTGATGAAGTAGATACTGTTCAACCTTGCTCAGAGTCTAATAATCATGCCTTAAACAATGAAATAGATGAAGTTCAAGTAAATGTCTCTAGCATTCAGCTGGTAGATATACCAGTAGAATCATTGACTGTCTCCAAAGAAGCTAATCAAGTAGTACAAGATGACTCCAAGAACTCAGTAAATGTAAAGACATCATGTCAGAAGATTTCATCGAAACAAGCAGAGGTTTCACAGAACAAAAAGGACATGAACACATTTATGGACGTCAAACCATTTACAGAACAACAACTGGCATCTTTATATCACAATCAGGAACTAACGCTAGTGGAAGCTTTTGTGAGCGAGTTTACAGACACGCAATTAAGATGTGCACCGCTGAGGCAACAGCACAGACTGCACGAGTTGCTGATGAGCTATCTGCGAGTGCGGAATCACCTGATCGCAAACTCGTACGAGTTGGAACGTTTGAAGAAGAGCTGCCGAGAAACGCAGAAACAGCTCTGGTGTCTTGAAAAAACGTCGGTGACGGAAAGCGGCGAATGTCAGGACGGCAATCCTGTTACCGCCACCCACGAATACTCGATTGCCCATTTTAATCAGCAGACTCTTGTGGCGCTTTCCAGGACTTTGTCCGCCATTAAAGATACTCTTCACAATAGCCAAGCTCTGTACTGTTACGAAGCGGAGTCGTTACGCTTGCAAATTGAAAATTACGTGCAGAGAGTGGTCAGAAGTTTTAACGAATTTGCCACTCTTTCCGAGACCGCCGCCGCAAATCTATTGCCGGAGCAATCGCCGTCTCAAACACCTCCGCAGCTAGTGGAGCTCAGAATGTGCGTCACAGTTTTATTCAATTTTCAGCGTCGAGTTCTCAAGGACGGTAAGTTCGTCACCGATACCAGAGAGTGGCTGTCGAGATTGGTGGCGGTGCTTCTGAGAGTCGCTACTTGGCAGGATCACTTGTTTCTGCTGAGTCACATACTGCGATGCCCCGGTGGCATGATGAATTGGGCCAGACCGTTCGTACAAGTGCCGGTGCCGCAAAAAGTTGCAGGATTGAGCTCCTCGCCTTTCAACGATTTATATCTCGATCACATGATCGCCACTCTCGCGGTAATCCTATTGCCTGTCAAGGATCGAGATAAGTTCTTGGAGCAGGTACAAATGTCTCTGCAAGATACCACGTGTAGTCCGGGAGATACGGTATGGGTAATGCTGGACGAAGAAGGCGAAGAGGACGAGGACATTGCTAATGCCGGCGCCAATCTTTTCGAGAGTGACCTGATCTCCCTTCTTCATCAGATCCCTCTGAACCGACTGTTCGAGCAAGTGTTGTTCATTCAACGCCAGAACGACAGATACGAGCAGGAGGAGAAAGCCATCACGGATCATCATATGCTGCGTCTCTTCGCGTTCTACACCGTGGTTGTCAGACTTGTTAAGCAAGGTTTAAAGACTTACGACTCGCCAAGATATAGGCAATTGGCGAAGAGGCTCAGCGCGTTGATCAGAGATGTCGTGCAATACGCCAGCGATCAGTGGGAGATCTTTGATAGGAGCCGATTGTCCGATGAATCGATACTGCTGAAACTGCAGATCGAATATGATTGCTTTTTTTTGAGAGCGATTCTTTGTATATTTTCATCACGCCGCTTAGGTGCATGGCAATATCTTGCCGCGATACCATATCACATAGTATCATCCACTACGCTGTGGCAGATTTTCTATATTTTGCATATCGATTCCGTACCTAACGATGTAACAATGTCAAATATGTCGGTATCGGAATGGGAGGCGGAACTAAATTGTCCCGAACTTCATAAACAATTCGAGGAGAAGCTGGGCAACATGCCCGGCGACGAATCTTACTTTTTGCTCACGACTTTCGCTAACATGGCTTTGGCTAGAGACTATAAAGACTACAATTTTGTGAGGACTACCACGATTGACTTGTTTCAAATAGGATTTCTCAGCGAGAAAACTCAGGAATCATGCTCGAAGGATGCGAGATCGCTCTTATCAAATTTAACAAGCAAATATCCCACTCTTCTATCTGACATTTTGCAAAAGTTGAAAGAAAATTTCGTATCGGTCGGCAAACTGAGTTTATATTTATTCACCGAACTGAAAATCGGACTATGGGTGCCGCAGCAGCAAGACGTTACAATTCTGTTTACCTGGTTGCATCAGTATCCTTTGACTTCGTCCGAGAGCCACTTGGCACGATTGATTCTCACACATTTGAATTGGGGTCTTGACGCGAACGACAATTTGTACCTTCCAATTGATCTACATCGACAAGTAGCGTTGTTGATAGTCGAGCTGGCGATGAAACACGTGCCCGATACTCCGACTCAGACGGCTTCGCTGTTAGCTGAAGGTGTGAAACAGGTTTCGTCAATAATGAGACCTCAGAATAGCGAGCAGGCGTTCAGTCTGTGGACTTGGGAAATGATAAACAGATTGAGACTGCACCAGTTAGATCGATCGGAGTCGATATGCCAGAACACAATCCTGAACCCGGCTAACGGTCTCTCTTGCGTACCTAACATAGAATCAGATTCCTTTCTGGAAGTTCTCGTGAAGGGAGTACGCGAGAAGCAACCGATTGCATGTTACGTCTCCGTGTTGATGACACTGTGGGGTCATTCCGTGCCGCTGATCTGCGTCGAGGGTTTCAGCCAACTGCAGACTCTACAGTGCTACTACAAATACGAACAGGTGCTTGTATGTCTGCATCACATAATACCGTTGTTTCTCGAGTGCCCAGAGTCGTTGCTGAAGAACGACAAATTTGTTAGTCTGATTGTGCCGCTCGTCACTGCCGATCGAACTTACATGAAGATAGCGAAGAATCTAATTGCCCCGGAGTTTCCCGGCCCGATTCTCAAGCAATTCTCGAATATGATCGAATCTCACTTGTATCATTACAAACGGTACGCTATCAGATCGTAGAAAAATAGTTTTGGCAACAGTATGTTTTGTTAATAATTATGTGTACATCTTTTGTGTTCCATAGATATTGTCTGAATAGTCCGGAACGTTTCGTACGTCTATGGCTGAACGTACTGATCCTCGTACAAGATTGGAACAAGGATCATAACGTCATGTATTTGATGGATACTGTAATACGTGCGGCTTTCTTTCATTTAGAAACCAGAGTAACCATGGAAAATATGTTTCAGAATCTGTTCTGCGTGAGTATCTCGAAACATTTGTTTTTTTTTTTTTTTTACATTGTTCTTCTGCATTTAATATTATTTAATTAAAACAGAATCGAATATATTTATTACAATAATTATGTTTTTGCAACAAAGTAACATTGTTCTATGTTTTTAACGGGAGATATTTATTTTGCTAGCTTACAGACGGAAGCAATGAGGTATGATACCTAAGAATTACTTCATTTAACTAGTTTTATGATATTTGCATCACTTTTTAATGAAATTTACATATCGTGTATGTCATGTATAAAAACTAGTTCAATAATGGTAGTGTCGTAAATTCTTTTGATCGCCACTAACATGTGCGTTTATATGTTTTTAAATATGTATACACAATCTTCAGAACATATCAGCTAATCGAACACCTGGATCGTTCGGATCTTTTCTGAGCTGGGCGACAGGATCTTCAAACTCGGCGAGTTTGCTCGGTGGAACCGTCCAATCAATATGGCTTGCCTATCAGATTCTCTCAATGGAACAGTTCGACAGAGAATTGAAGACTGGTCTGTGGCGCGAAATTCTGCGAGAACTGTCCATATATCCAAAAGTATCGTTGGACACTGCGCTTAAGGTTTAACAAATCAACAAGCATATAAAAATTTTAATCTGTATGTTTCGAGTGTATATATGAAACTGTATTTATATTACAAAAATTATTTCAGAGAGCCTGCGCAACAGTAAAAATAACTCCATTCGGAATAAACAATCTGGCTATATATCGCTGGTCCCAACAAGCTCTTGACACACCTATAGATCACCCGATTCTCCCTCTCTTATGGCAAAATTTCTTTAGTTTGTTTCTCGCACGAGTTCCCGTTACTCCGGGGTAATTGTCTTCAGAATCGCAATAATATTGTACGATAAAGAACATACGATTCATTTGTTTACTTTAAATTGTTCTAGGTCCACTGACAAGGGTGGGGTTGGAGAAAAGTTTTTCGAGGGTATGATAAATCTAAGCTACTTGAAGAAGTTGAAAAAGCGACTGCATGAAACGACAGAGTACTTTCAAGCAAAAGGGGAAAAAGACACGGATAACGGGAAACCGATTACTGATGAACGACGTGTATTTTATTTTAGTATTGCGAAGTAAGTAATAAAACGCATGTCAATAGAGCACAATATTTTCGTGAAAACGTATCTTACAAAATAAATATTTACCGCAGATTTTACAAAACACTAAGCCTTTGGCTGGAGGAGCCTCGTCTTCAGGAACCTGGACTTTATCTGCCAGCCTTGCCGCCGCAATATATGTCACAACGGTTGATTTTATTAGTGCAAGGAGATCGAGTAAGTTACTTTAGTAAGCTAAAATATATTTTTATTCTTTTACTTTTTTAACTTTTTTTTTAAATAATTGTTAGACTCCTTGGTTGGAATACGTTGACTACTGGACGGTGCAGCAGAGCCAACTGAAAGCTGTTAACGAGTGGGAGCGCGCAACTTTTCGTGATCCTGAGAATCAGTACCAAAAATCTTCTCAGTCGTCGACGAGTACCGTGGAATCGGTCGATCCTCTTCACAGAATCTTTCGCAGGCTGGGCTCCTATGAACTGCCAGTTTCGCCGCCACTCTTGAGTCGTAATCAACCAGTGCTAGGTTGCGTAGCCAGAGAGTGTCTTTACAACTCCGACGCTGTTATCGATTTAATTAAACCGCATCTCAAAGTCATCCTCGACTACGCACAGACCTACAACTTCATGGTATCCGAACACACCGCGGTAGATTGCAGTTTCTTGGAACTAGTTCCAACTCTCTACCGAGTCTACGATAATCATGTGACCTTGCACGCCCTGTGCGATCCTGCACCACCTGGTCAGCGACGCTCGCGATCGGGCACACCTCCCACGGTGCACTGTGCGGGAGCGGCGGTTATCAGGATCAAAGTATGTAATCGATGATAACGCAACACGCAAAGAAAAAAGAAATTAAATTAAATTGTACAGGTTGCAGAAGCACACGTCAGTGAGGGCGTAGATCACATGATAACGCAGAACCGAGCTGAGTATGAAAATCTTTTAGTGAAAGCCAGTCAAGCACCTCCCAGTAAGGTCACGCTAGGCTGCGTTTTCACTGATCATGTGATCGCGTAAGTATTCATTTGATAGATTTATTTTACTTTACTTTTACAATATGTAAATAACTGACGTATGTGTCTGATTTTTATATTTTTGTTTGCTACAATCCGTTTAGAATGCTGGAACATGAAGTTACTGTCAGTCGCACCAACGAAAATACCGCAGTACTACGCAAGGTGCAAGAGAGCGGGGTCAAGTTATTTTATTATCTAGTAGAATTCTATACGGAAGAAGCAACATTGTGTCCTCCCACAAAGCAGCTTTTCACCACATGTTTGGAAAAGTTGGGCCAGGTATATTATCTCTCAACATATTTGTTTATTACAACTTCAAAAGATAGACTGTAAGATGCTATACATATTTTTGCTTTTAGTTGTTTATCAGCGGCGAGGAAGCCCAAGGTCCTCAATTATTGACCACGATTATTCAAAGGCCTAATCTCGGAGGTTTGTTAGGACCACATTTTACGCCTGTTGCCGGAGGAGCTTCCACGTTTTTGCAAATGTATCAAACCATCGTGGATTTGTCTACGGGATCAAATGTTGACTTGTGCTTCGTGCTGCTCTCAAAGGTAAAGATCAAATTATGATTTTTTTAGTTAATATTTAATAAATCATTATTTTCTGTTACAGTTTGATGTCGGCAGTTGGTTGAATTATCGTCGTCCGCGACTGAGCGAAAGATCTACTTTTATAGATCTAGTTTCTAGAGCATTGTGCAACATAGGTTTGAACCCCGAAGAAGAGAAGCTGATGTTGCACGAAGTGAGCATTTTGTTCGTTTTAAAGAAATATTTGACCTTATAATTTAAAAATTCACGTTTAAAAAAAACATCATCTATAAAGTTTGATTTAATTAAAATGAAAACGAGAAGAATCGTAACATTATGGCTTTTGGCCATGTTTCGCAGCTTTTTCGAAATCATCTACGACTCATTCTTCTGCATGAATTCCCCGAACACTATGGTGAAGTATTAAGTGCCGTGCTGAAAGGATCTGAGAGTCAAAATCTATCTTTGGACGTGTGGCGTGATTTGTTAGGAGCTCTCAGCGGCAAGCCGAAGAGCAACGCACCCGTACATCCTTCAAAAATCAGAGATGAGATTAGACATTATGCTACAGAACAGAGACTGTTATCTCGCCAAGAGGTCTGTTTCACAAATTGCAGAAGCAACATTGAAATCGCAAAAATAATTAAATTTATATAAACAAAGACATTCAGTTTTATCGTTTCACCTTAAAAGCAATGCTAAAGAGACATTTTATTTATTTTTCAGATGCACGACACTGCTGTGCTTCTCAGTCGACATTTTATGAAAGAAAGATTGCAGTACGGTTTATACGGACTTTATCCAAAGTACAGAATCTACAATGAACCATTAACCGTATTTCTAGGTATGGTCGGCCACGCTCTGGTCGTATTGACGCTTCAAGCTGACCGAGGATCGCTTGCTGATCAATGTAAGTCGATATTCCGAGTCAATATTTTCTAATTATGTACGTGTTATAAGTAAAAAACTACTTAGAAAACTATGTAGAAGAAAAATTGCTGCAATACTCTTTCAGTATGTGAGAAGATCTGGCCGGTGTTAAGCGAGATGTACGCTCCGTGGATCACTCCGTATTGGACGAGAAATTTGCGAGAACCGACGGCCGCCTGGATCCAACAACTCACGGACGACAGATCGGTGCTGTTGCCGTGGATCATCACTGACGGTCCTTACGCGAATCGAACGATGTCGATGTTTGCGGAATGTATTCGTTTCATCGTTGACACTATGCCGGCGTCCAGCAAGATACTTAGCTTCGTATGGCAGTTCTACGTGTCCAACTACGCCCACGCGTCCGTTAAGGACCATGTGTTGAACGTAGTACATGGTAATTTCCTGTCTCTTCCCTGGGAACGCTTTAGTCCAACCATCAACGACGTCGAGTTAATGATCAAGGTTGTTGATCAGTATTTGCCGGATTGTCACTTATTCCTTGGAAGTATCTTCACCTGGATTAATTGGTCCATCTGGATTAACGAGTTAATGTCCACACAAGCGTTGTCAGTTGCCACCAGAATGCATGTTTGCTTGCTGAACTTGCTAGTGAAACTGTCTAATGAACCTAATGTTCGGCAGGTGAGAGCAAAAAACCAATTGTTTATTTTTAACGTGAAATACTTTTAAGAAATCTAAAAGTTCAAAGATTGAAAAGTCCAAATTTTTTGAGGATGCAAAAAATTGTGTGTGAAAGAAAATCAATGTATTAAAACTAAAGAAAATACTAGAATTTCAATGAATTAAAATCAATGCACAGAACGAGAAGGCAGTACAGTTGATCACAGAAGCCGAGAGTTTTTCTTGGCATTTAATCGATGCTGCGGCGTACGACCTGGTGATCAATTGGCATGTGATGAGTTGCGATCCTCGAGTAATTCTCTGTTTGGGCAAAGATCAGGTTCATCCTATTGACATTGCTGTTAACAAGTCAGTATTTACAGTCTCCTTAGAATAAGAAACAACACTTCAATATCTAAAATAAGAAATATATATATAATTTGTTTTCTTCTTAGCTTGTTGAAGATAGCAGCGGGTTACGATCCCACAGTGAAACACCTTCATCCAACTACTTTAAAAAAAAGACAGATGTATGTGCGTTCCTCAGTAAAGTTATTGATCAATTGCACCACGAGACACAAATACCTTCTTTCCACAAACAGCAAAGCATTCACCAGCACGTTGTCGCGAATGCTCGACGAGATGGAAACTGTCATCACCAGCAGTCAGTATTCAGATTTTAATAATCAATCTTTAAGGTTTCAAAATTTAAGCTAAAAATCTCTTTTTTTCACTATTTTAGCTGTTTCCGAATCGCAACAAATCGCTGAAGCCGGATTGTTGATCACTGAATTCTTACACTCGATTAATCAGAGCGGGGCGTTAGTTGATCATCTTCGAAGCAGTTGGACAGCATGGCTTTTGGAACGAACAGCTAGTAGTCCGGTGCTGATGGGTGTCTTGAGAGTAATCGGAATGGCAGTTGCCTCTTCATCCACCTTAGGTCATCTTATGGAAGCTGCCTTGGAAGCTTATTTCAAGTACAATGGTAGGTCAATCAATTATTTTCATGTTTTATTTTATATATTTAGATGTTTGATTCTAAATAATTTATTAAGCAACATGTTTTATTCATATTCTTTTTCAGTAACGGAAGAAGTTCGGCCTACGTGGGCGGCAGTGTTGACAGTTTTGCAACCCGTAGTACCTCGTCAGCCGCCGTTGGAATCTGTGTTAGTATCGGAGGGCAGATTGCTAGCTCTCTACTCTGTGCTGCTGAAGAGACTTCCATCATGCAGGGACATCCGCGAGGAAGGCATGCTTCTGATCAACTTGATTGACTGGATTAGTGCCATCAAAACCACGTAAGAGATTTTGAAAACCAGAATTATATACTAAATATAATAAAAATATATTATTGTTAAAAATTTCTTTTATACAGAGATATCGTGGAAGAAAAACTACCTCTGCTGTGGGCGAAAGCGTGTGAATTGGCCTATAGACAGTGTCAATACAGTGAGAACACGGTAATTGCTGCCAGAGCCTTAAAGGGACTATCACGTGCGTTGTTAACGGTAGCGGACGATGCGGGACAGGGATGGGGTATTCTGGGGGCTATCGGATTAAGAAAAGGCTCTCAGCTCACTATACGGTATAATTCGGTTAAAAATATAAAACTTGTCTTATTATTCTGCGTTTCTTGTAACTTTGACTATAATTTGTTTTGCTCTCTTGCAAAAGGTGCAAGTTCTTAAGCCGTGCTTTGGCTGTTTACTGTTTGGCACAATTGCCGGAATCCAAATCCGATCAGCAGCTAGTGAGGTATACTCCGCATTCACTCGGCGTGGCGCCTTCAAGATCTACCGATCCGGATACGATGGAAATCCGACCTAGCATGGAGGCTGTGAAAACGATGCAAAGTCTGGAAGGGCTTCTAGTGAATAAGCAGTATGCGGAGCTGCGGGGAGACGTGGAGAGAGCCATTAGACTTGTCAGAGATTCCGCCAACTCTCTTCACAACGCCGTCGAGGTTGTTGGCGCTCTCACCACGGAGCTCTACAATCAAAGATACCTGCACGTGTTAACAGAGTGATACTAGTTTTATTCGGATCTAGTGATGAGCTGACGAACACCTCGAATCAACGCTTTGAAACACTAATTGTGTGTGACTTTAGAATAAAAATTTTTCGAATTGTTCCAAATTAAGATCTTTAAATATTATATATTTTTGAACGCTCTCGGCTTCTCTTGCACTTGCTCTTAACGTTTTCGAACTTTTTAAGAATTTCAGACTCGCAAAATACGCGTTCGAATGCCCATCACGTGGATCTTACCAAATGTCGCGTTTAAATTGAATGGTTAATGCTTGTATCGGACTTAAAGATCGAGAGCGCATCTCGATCTTGACTCGTATTGTACATATGAATAAAAATGCGGGCTTAAATCACTCGCATATATCTGTTTTATTGTTGATTTAAATCTTAGATCTGTATCGATCTAGTCATGAAACTGTTCCTTTTATTTTTTTAATTCGAGACCATTGTTGAGAATTTAAAATATACATTCAATTTAAACGCATATGTGTAGATTGTAATGCGATAATGTATAATTAATATTTAAGAGATATATATTGTTGTTCGTGTAATATATGAAATTTATTGACGCACTCGATTCGCATAGTATGTATGTTTTGTTACTGGCGTAAGTAACGAGAGAAGAAGAGTGAGAGAGAATGAATGGGATTCTGATTGACTGAGAAAACGAGATTTTATATGTAACATGTACTTTATACACACGTAATGTGTTGAATCAAATCATTGATTTATACAGGATGTTCGGTAAATAACTATCATCTCTTGAGAGCAGATAGAGCCGGTTGCACTGAATCGAAAAGCCCATTTTGCGAGTTTTGCAATAATTAATGAGATATTAAGTTATAAAAGATCTGCAAAAATGAACGTGCGTTTGCGTGAAGAGAACAGTAGTAGTTGTTAGACGCGCGACAACTTATTAGGAGGAATGTTTTATAAAGCGGCATTAACGGCTAATGTTGGCTACACGTAAAATAACGATAGCCTCCGCGTTTTTTAAATCTATATTATTTTTTTACTAGGAAACCATAAAATCATAAAAAATTAATTATTTAATGATTAATTGTAAATTTGTTTGAATTAAAACTTCTCTGGATTTTTATAAATTAATACCTCACTAATTATTGCAAACTTCGCAAAATGGCAAAGGATTTTTCGAATCGATATAACCCATTCTACCCTCGAGAGATGATATACTTATTACCGAACACCGTGTATACTTACACACATTAAAATCAATTAAAATTTTGACGCAGTTACAATTGCTTACAAGAACACGATTTAAAATTTTGTGGTATATTAACAAAATTACACAAAACTATCAACTTTCGAATTGTCATAGAAAACGATATTAATCACGAAATAAAGAGCCGTTATAACTGAATTTGTCGAGTGGTGACACAAATTAAAATATCAAATCAAGAAAAAAAACTACGTCTTAAAACTTTGAAACAGATCTATTTATTGTTTTAAATTACATTGTTACATAATTATTACATTTTTAAAACGTTACGACGAGTATCTCGCAGCAACTGCGAGGCCTCGCCAGGAGGATAATCGATCAGTTTGCATTCGAACTGATCGCCGAAGGCATTCTTGAAAATCGGCAGCACATCAGCGACTGGAACGTCCATGTTCAGCTCCTTGGAAATACTGGTCACACCCTTGCCCTCGATGCCACAAGGTACAATGTGGTCAAACCACTTGAGATCGGTGTTGCAATTGAGCGCGAGACCGTGTGTGGTGACGTATCGGCTGCCGTGTACGCCTATCGCGCAGATCTTACGATCGTTGACCCACACACCCGTATCAGGCGAAGTTTCGGCTTTGATGCCGAACTCGGCGCACAGGCGAATCACCATACGTTCTATCTGATTTATGTACCACTTGACACTCGGTCGAAACTGTTTCAAGTCAACTACTGGATAAGCCACCAGCTGACCGGGTCCATGAAAAGTGATCAGTCCGCCGCGATTCGTTCTCCAGAATTCCGCACCGAGATTTCTTAGCTTTTTCTCATCTTCCTCCGTGTATCCCTTGTCCCGAATTCCCACCGTATAAACTGGCTCGTGCTCCAAGAAGATCAACGTATTTGCCGACTCGCTCAAACGCTTATGATGAAGATCTGCTAAGATCTTTTGAAGTTGTAGACCGACCCTATATGGCTGGCGGCCGGCCAGAAGAACCCTTACTATTCGCGGACACATTCTTTAGATTTATGTGATGTCAAATATTTTCAAAAGTATAAGCCAACTTCATTAAGACGTAAAGTTCAGCGGATTTTCATGATTTTGACTCTGCTAGGGCGATGGCCTTCGCCTGAATTGTCGTGTAAAGCAGAAGAGATACATAAGCGTCTGTGGCCGCGTAACTTTTCTGAGCGTCGTTCAAAGGTTGTATATGCCACTTGCTTTTTCGCACTTTGGGATCCTTGCTAATTTTCTTTTCTAACTACATGCACAACAATTTCTCTAGATATTAATTCTGTTTATCAGATGTAACAAGACAAAACTAACAAAAACAATATACCAAGTAAGCAGTCAATCTTTCCAAGCTCCAACGGCAAGATCGCTTCAATACTTGATTGGCATATGGTCCACAATCGTGACAATTGTTCTCTACTACTTTTTGAGCAGGAAATTCCTTGAAATCTCTCCCAAGTTTCCACACGTCGCTGCAAATCATATTTTTACATTTTCAAAAAAGAAATGCAACGCAAAATTATCTGATAATTACTTTTTAATGTTGACGCCAACAAGTTTAACTTTGGGATGACACAAGAATTCAGTGAAGGATGCGGGAAGCTTTTTCAGTGAGTAGATGTGCAAAAGGTAACACACATCATTGGCTAGACAAATTTGCGCCAGAGCTGTTTTTCCGCTGCCGGTTTGAAAGCTGAAAGGCCACTCCAGATCAAAACCTATTGGTACTATTTCCTTCTCACTGGCCCTTACTTCCTGTCTGATGAAAGAAATAAGTATATAAAACTTTTTGTTTCTTAAAAGTTTCATTTCGAGTTATATTATTTATCCTATTCTTGAAAAATAGCTAGTATTTTCAAAAATATACTCACAGAAGATTATCGCAAATCTGAGCACAATCGAAGAAATCGTTAGCGTATTGAATACGACCTTGGAAGATAATTGGAGGTAATGTTTCTATGTAAGGTTCTCTTTCAGGTTTTGATGGCTCCAATTTTTCCTACAAAAATACAAAAGAAAAAAAACAAAATAATAATTGCTAAAAATAATTTTATATAGGTATGTTTAAAAATTTATTTTATGAAGTTTTATCATCAAGTCAGCACATCAATGTATGTACCTTTAAATGTTGCGGCAAGTTCCTTGGCGAACGGCGTAATCCCGCAGACGTCTGTACGAATAAATTGTTGTCAAAATTCTGATCTGCAAATAGGACGAGAACAAAGACAATGTATATACGTAACTAACCTGCTCGTCAGAGTTGATCGGTCGCATAGCAGCTCGTGTCGTCATCGTGATGGTGGAGAAGAAGCGATTGCAACATAAACAAATCTACGACCGAATCAAATTGAAACTCCGTTCGGATTATCGTTCAGTTCTGTCATCAAAATCCTACTTGCACCTTGTACGATCTTATGATGTCCTGTCGTAGATCTGCGCTTGTCAGTTTCCCGCCAAATTTCACCTGGCGAACAGCTGATGCTGAGATCCATGTGTATGAGGTGAAGGAAGAGTGGGAAAAAAAGAAAGAGGGAGATTCCGTAATACAAAAAGAACATTTTTACATAAAAAAAATACACAATATATTGTTTTCATGGAATATATTTAAATAAGATCTCGAACAATGTCGAAGGGCCAATCGCTATATTTTGTATAAGTTATATATTACTTAAGCGTTTTTTTATACACGTGTTTTGACACGAATATACATGTTTAATGATCCTAATGTAATGAGATAATTTGCGTTTCGAGATATCTTTAAAATCCCTACGTATTGACAACAGAACTTCTCTCTCTCTCTCTTTCTCTTTCACTCTTACACACATATGCAATCTCTCTCGTTCGTCCTATCAAATTCTAAAGACTATCATCTTATCAACGTTCTCAGCTAACTATGTGTATTCAACCGCTATTTATAATGTATACATATCCCACGGAATCTCGAGAAAAGAATCCGCGACAATCTTTCTTCGCTTTCTTTCTTCAATTTTTGAACTTGATAAAATAAAAGAAAGTTGATGTCTAGTAAAAAAAAAAACAAAAGAAAAATTGTATCTTCTTCCATTATTATCAAAATCTTCAAATCAAGTTTTTTCATAATCCATTAAACAAGCTGGTCACTCTTCAAAGAATGAAAAAACGATTTGAAATTTGAAATAAAGATTCAAGACACTGTACAACAAACAAAAAATTGATCTTTCTGTTTCGGCGAAGATATTGCTGATTCGCGTGCCACTCTCCGTTATGTTATAGTTACACCACACGAAGACGCATATGTATAGCGTTATACAATAGCTCGTATACGCGATCCAAAAATTCTCGCGACAAACGTTGCGCGCTAGTATGCGCGCGCATCATAACTCCTCATCACACGCTAAATAATAAAATGTGATGCAGAATTAAAAAAAATGTGACAGAATCAAGTTGTGTGTGTAATATACTATTTACAGTCTACAAATTGGACAAATAAAATTCCAAGTCAAGTTGTAAGCGTATATTGTTACTTAATAAACTGTGTGATTAGATGAGAGCAAAACACAGTGCTATCAACTTGAACTGTGAGACGTAAAATAATCGCAATATGCATAGACTCAGAAAATACTTCGGAATCCGAGAGGAAAACTTAAGTGAATCATTGGATCGTGTATAAACAGCCTAACACGAACCGAAGTATCTAAATCGCGCTTTACATTTAATTACATTTCTACTGTTGGGGTAGAGATGGGCGTACGATTTCAGTTCCCTTGTAAGTGTCGTAGATTCGATCGATTTTGTTCAGAACCAATTCAAGCGACCGTGAATATCCCACCTCTACGTGCTGACTTGTCACTACTGCTGCGTGATTCTGAAAACCGGACCGATCCTGAGGAAAAATCTGCGCAATACCGATCTGAGCTCGGGCTTGAGGTCGAAACACATGACCTCGCACAGAGATGGATAGCAGGTGGACGCGTGAACCGCGAAACGATGGTCACTCATCTTGAGAATCCGGGTGAGCACTAACAGCAATATCGGCGTCCAGGCGTCGCGATGGGCCTCATTAGCAATCGCAAGGAAGTACTCGAGCGCCTCGCACGCCACTTCAACCAGACGCGTTTCAACCTTGGGCCAATCCGCGCGATGTGCCTCGTCGCTGTACATCTTGAAAAGGATACGCAGAGCACAGGCGAGCGACTGCGTCTCCTGTTTCAACAGATTCGGCTTTACATTGCCGCGAAAGCCCGCCTTCCACAATACGTTGCGTTGTTCGTGGTCTGAATTGAAGCTTTTAGCGAAGCGATGCGATCGCAACAGACACTCCACCAACTGCAGGAGATGATTAGTTGTCAGAGCGCAGTACATGCCTTGCTCTTCTTTCTGCTGATCGGCACCGGCCCTAAGCAATAAATTTGCGATTAAGTGAGATAAGTTACGTTAATACAAAAAAGAAATACGTTAACCAGACACTTACTTTACGAGCTCGGACGATTTGCCGTTCAACATGTCGGCTTGCGCGAGCGCCAGATTTTCTTGATCCTCCTTGCGCGAGGTTGCCGGATAGAAAACAATATTGTCGATGGTTTGTATCAGTTCCAGTTGAACCACGCATTTGATCTGCAACGCGGAGAAAAGTTTCGCTTTCGGCAGAGACTCGGTATTCAGACTTTGCGCGCTGTTGCTCCTCTTCAGTATGCCAACGTGATGACCGTCAGACTCGCCGGTGATCACATCGAGATCGGACTCTTTGTTAGGAGACTGCGGTTTCCACGTGAGCAGCGCGGAGGGTAAAGTACTCTCGAAAATATCCAAGACGCATTGACAGGTCTTTTCCCAAGTTTGCTCGTCGAACTTGATGCCGTTGCTGATAACTAAATTTTCCAAACAATTGGTGCCCGATCGGGCCAGTTGTTCGTTATCCTGCTGAACACACCAAAGTAGCTGGGAATACAACTGTTCTAGCAACAGCGGACCTAAGATATCGTAAAACTGCGAGAAGACATCCACGATAGCGTACAATGCATGATTGCACGTTGTTGTCATCCATTCGGCTTTCTGCAATATTTTATGAACTCGTTATTTAACTGACTGATCATGTGTACACATTTAGTTCCACGGTGTTAGAGAACAAAAACACAAACCTCAGTGTGTTGCTCAGGCAGTTTCATGTTATCGAAAATTCTGAAAAGAACCTGGAAAAGATCCTTCCACCAATGTGGTTTAAAAGATGCACCATGTGTCTTAACAACATCGAAAAGTACTGTCAGCGCGCGCGTTCGTACGTCCAGTTTGCACCTACTCACTACGCAGGACAGTTCAAACAGCAACGGGAACCATCCTCTCACCTGAAAGAAAAACAGAATTTAAAAAAAAAAAAAGGCAAAATAAATTAAAAAATAAAAAAGTAAAAAGATACGATACCCAAGCTCGGTCTTCCTCGGAAATCATTCCGCTGTCGTCCATCATACCCTCGGCAAATAGATTGGGATTCGCATCGATGTAAGACGCGCAGGACCGTATTAATCGAATTGCTTCCATGCTGGTGTCCGGAAAAGACGCGTTGCACGCAAACTCGCTCAGGCACTTGACGGCGTCCTGGAAGGAGTCCACCATGATGCTGAAGTTCTCTGCATACAGCTCGTCTGTGAATACATGTTCACATTAACGACAATAATGAAATTTGAACGCACCAAAAATATTTGTTTTTACGATATATTTTCAATTCAATGTTGCAAAAAATATATACAACTCACTGATAATCTTTCCAGTCATGCAAAATGCCAACTCGACGACGGACTCGTCACGATCGCTGGCCGCATGGTGGAAAACGCTGAAGATATTCTTCCACCCGGATCTAATATTGGGCGCCTGCGAATGAACGATCTGCGCCACGCATCGGACGACCATATCTCTGATAACGGGTGACCTGAAGATCAATAAATCACAATAAATTACACTTTATCTATATTCACATTTGATTCACAACACATGAGATAAAAAATGAGCTAAGTGACAAAATTACCTGTTTTTCTTCATAATATGCTCGAACGGCCTGAGAAAGTCTTTCTGAAACCTAAAATTGGCAAATTCGCCCTTTTCGATGAACTTTGTGGCCAACTGTCTTAAAGAATCCACCGCGAAGAACGCGATATCCTGCCGAGGGCTGCAACCGACCCTGTCAAAGTGATCGCCGAGAACTTGCCAAATTCTGGACCACTGCAGTCTGATACGACCCATATTATAATACGAAATCTCGACTATCTTCGTGAGAGAAAACATGCGGGGTTGTGTAGGGTGCGCCAGTTCCTCGAGGGAGACCTGATATCAAAAATATTAATTAATCAGATTTCTCATGTAAAAATTGCCAATTCGATTTAAAGAAGAAAGACCTGGCAGAGAGCTTTAACGAATTCGACGATGGCGTCGCCGTCGAGCCTCGTGGAGCCGGTGAAGATGCGATCGACAGCCACGACGACGCTCTGCGAGCTGGTCTCGCCAATAGACTCCTTTACGCTGGGATCCAGAGAGCTTAAGTTGAGATTGTTGGTTTGATGCAAGTTAATAGAGTGCGTGAGATTGCCAAAGTTTGCCAGCGGCAGTGGGAAATGCGGTTTCGACGGCGGACCCAGCAGCTGAGGCCGTACTCCGGTGCCGATCAATTGCGCCAATTCCAGCTGTGAGATGCACTTGACGACGTCCAGCCACGAACTGCCTAGATAGTTACCGTCGGTATGAGCGACCGTAATAAGAGTTTTGATGGTATCAATGTTTTTTGCTTTCATCTCGGTTATAGGAGAATTGGCGGTTAGCAGAGTGAATCTTGCCAATGCCTGCACGTAGGCGTCGCGTTCGAGCGTCATGTGAAAGATACAAGCGATACGAATGGCACATCTGAAATTTATATCACACAATGCGATATAATGAATTACAAAATAAATAGGAATTTTAATATATTTATTTTTATAAATAAGATCTCTTTTCTCACCTGATACCGTCTAAACAGAGCGATGCGATCTCCGGATCGTCGCAATCCTGAAGACCGACGCTGAAGGCCGCGAGAAACGACGTCCAAGCCATCTTGAACATCGGCCGCACGTGTTCCAAGTGTTTCGCCGTGGTGAACGGCGCTTGAACGTGACTCACAGATTCCATCAAGTTCTTCGCCGCTGTAGAGATTACTTCCATTTCCATATTCCACAACAATCGTCGTTTCTTTTCGCTAGAAATCAATTGCTTGCCAGCGAGTCGATTATTGTTCGGATTTGACTTCATCTTGATCTCGTTGCCAGCAATTTCGTCGTAAATTCTAGAAAGATATTCCTCGGGAAGATCTTCGTTGTCGCTGATACGCCGATTAAGCCTAAAAAAAAAACGAGAAGAAAATTTTTACGTTAACATATAAATTTTAAAAACGAAATTGATCTGTGATATAAAGATCATTACCTAATATATTGTTCCTTGGTCATCTTGTTTTTAACCTGCGGCGAATGCAAATCAGTAGTCAGCATTATGATGGAGAAACCAAGGACATAAGCTGTATCTGCACTGGTGAAAAGGCCATTGTTGGGATTGCACTCGCAATAGCGACTGGCGAACTTTTCCATTAGTCGATCGATTTTCTGCGCTTCGCCGGGCAATCGAAAACCTTCCAGGAAGTATCTCAGTGCAGTTACCAGATCGCGGTCGGCGAAGTTCATCTGGTCAATGTAATGGTACATCACCTGCGCACAAAATTTAAACAACATTCATCAACAATAAGTCATCATTAAAAACAAACATTGCGTTTCTACGCAAGTTTCCACTACCTGATTGTGATTATGATCGCCTAGAAAGTCGCCGATAGCCGTCTTGTCGAGTCGCTCGTCCAGATGCAGCCATCTAGCCACATCCTCCGGCGAAGTGCCGAGCAATCCTTGTTCCTGCAAATATTGTACGCCCTTTCCGGGTTTACGGCTGAATATCTCGATGCCGGTCTCCCATACTTCCTTCTGTTGCTTCTGCACCTCGTATTGTTCCGGCGAATCCGGCACCTCTTTGTTGCCGGTCAGACTGGAGTTGGCCGATGAAAGACTGCCAGCACTACCGTAACGCGGAAGCGGAGTCTCCGGCGCTGGATCAGGTGGGTCCGATATCGGTTGCTGATCTGCTGGCACGCTGGGGTTCACGTACAAGTCCCGGCTCCACTCCACCATACATTTCAAGATAGAGACGAGACACTCGAGGCCGCGAATGCGCATCGATTTCTCCTGGATAAACAAATCATCGATATTAAAAAACAATTAAATATAATTTAGCTTTCGCGCGCGAACAAAGTTACAGAAAAAATGTTTTAAAATTCCGAAATCTATAAAATGTTTCTTTTATTACAACGCACCTGATTCGGTGATGCGCCAAGTTCCAAAGCCTGGCGACCCTGAGCGATCTTGGAGAGATCGTTGACGAGCCTTTCGAAGAGATTAGCCGCGGATAGATCGCAATCGTAATTAACATAAATATCGACAACGCTCTGGGCGTCCGCGCAAATCCTTGTAAGCGCGTGTATAACCATCCACTTGTGTTCAAAAGAGCTGCTGGACGTCTCGAGGATGTTCATAAAAATTTCTTTGAAGAACACTTCGATCTGCATCTTGAGATGCACTTTGAAACGCGCGAGCAACGCCAGAAACAACGCAAGCGACAGCTCGAATACTTCCGGCACCGAGGACACGCCGTTCTTCGACAGCGCGACACACAGATATTGTTTAATGGCGATGACGAACATTTCATTAGAACGCAGCACAGGGCCGGCGTTCTGCAAGATTCCTAAAAGTAGTTGCAACGACAGAATTTTAGAGCGAAGTTCATGCGATCTCGGATCGGGCGTGCCGTCCGGTAGCGGTTTCATGGAAAGCTTGCAGAGAGCGCGAAACACCAGAAACGCATCCTTTTGTAACACGTGCGTGAACTTGGCGGTGACCATGTTATCATTTTCCGTAGCTGCTTCGTCGCCATTGTCCTCCGTGTTACCGTTCTCTAAGCTGACTTCCTCTTCAAGTGGAACCACGGAGTTCATCACATCGTCGAGAATGCCCTTGACAATCGTCTGAGAATCGACAATATCGTTGCTGATAGAAGTGTTTTCTGCGCTTAAGTCAGTTTCAGTCTCGCCGTTTGCCACAACTGTGGCCTCTTGCTGCTGCTGCTCTCCCTCGATTCTCACGTTCTCTTCCTCAGCCTGAGTCTCCATTCGCGCAAAGATCACGTTAATCATCTGCGTGAGAGTTGCGCGAGCCGTTGTCTGGTTAACCAAGTTACGTGATGCCAAGTAAACATTGTAAACGGTACGAATCGTCAAAAGTACTGTGCCTTCGTGCACTTCTACATGCTGGCTCGTCATCACAGTCAACAAGGCCTTGATGATTTGCAGTTGCACACCCTCATCGGTCTGCGGGCCAGTAAAACAGCCACAAATTGTTTCGACAATTCGCACAATTAGCAGTTTGTTGGGTTCTGTTGAATCGGGCACATTGCCAGTCAGGTGACCGTAAGCAATCAATTTCTGCAAACAATCCAGCGCGGTCACCACGATTCGCGGCGACTTGCTCTGACATGCCAACTCAAACGGCAGGAAATACTTCTCCGCTGTAATGACATTCGAATCGCTCTTTGGTTGCGGAAGAGCGTTAGAGGTTACCTCTTCACCTTGCACAGCTGGTATGTCCTTGATCTCGTTACGAAGGTCCTCTGTGAAACAAAATTAAGTAAATAAACTACAACTGAAAACTGTAAATCACGCGCGTGATTACCTGAAATGCCTGAGATCTTACCGAGTGCAGACTCGCAGGACTTCCTGAGCTGCGAGAGGTGCGACCGCTTGACATCTCGATCGGCTAGTATCTTTTCCAAAGCTCTGACGATAAACATTTCTCTGGTTTTGGAATTATTTTGCATCGTCACCACTCCCCACACCGCGGTTGGAGATATATGTGCTCGCTCACTGCTCGCTCCTCAGTATGTCAACATTAGTGCGAACCGATGAATAATCGTATATATCACTATGTTGGACTTGTACCTGGTCGCTTGCCAGCATTTTTCATCATTTTCGACTTGTATCGTTGCGCGAGACCTTTTCTGCGCGAAATCGAGAACGGATGAGAACAGTGAATTGAATGAGGAAAGACCGAGATAAAAAAAAAAAACAAAAAACTTGCGGGCGCACGAAAATGCTCACTAAGATGAAAAAGGATTACCTCTCTCCGAATCCCTTTTTAGGACTGCGATAATATCGCGGGAGCGCGGTTTTCTCGGGGCAACGGTGAGCTACTGCATCGCCTGTGTAACTGAATTTCGAGCAGACGTAAGTTACAACGATACCAACTGACACTCCACGACACACTCGGACTCGATGGCCAATTTGTTCCACGCAACACTCGCACTGACACAAGCACCGGAATGTGACAGCAAAAGATGACAACTTATGGCTGTACGCAATCGCCTCAAACGTAACTGACGTTGCAAGCCGCGTGCACAAATCAGCGACAGTTAACAGTTCCAAGAGTCGACCAATCGGTTGACAAAATAATCGATTGTTTGAGTTAATCGGAGGAGTTGGCAAAACTGGTCCATAAATGAAAGAGACTTTGCCACAATCAGAGAGAAGCCTGAGAGCGGCAAGGCTCATGAGAGTTTTTACGATCGCTTTGCCGCCCCGCAAGTCAGCGCAATGTCTACGGGTGGTG
>QVNW01000331.1:0-30744 GCA_014825475.1 Pseudomyrmex flavicornis | reverse complement strand
ATATATATCGCATATCGATATATATCGCATATCGATATATATCGCATATCGATATATCGATCTTTTTTTTATTTCTAATTGGCGATTCCAATAAAGCGTGTTAAAAGGACTTACAACGCTCACAGGCGTTAAATTATGTGGTTTAAAATTCACTGTGTGTGATCAATGCGCGAGCAGTTCGAAAGGAGAGCAATATTATGTAGGTACGCCTTTTATAATCGCGCCTTTTTCTCTGTTCTGCCACATATATCACGCTTGAAACTATAATAAAATTTCAATAGAGAAGAAAAGAGATCATAATTATATTGAATATTTCTGGTATGAACGACCTCAAAATCTAATGCGTTGGTTTTACCGTAGCAATTTAAGAAACAATTGTGTGATTAAAATAGAATTTGTGTTTGCATCTCGTTGTGTGTCTGATTGAACACGGCAAAAGCCAGTGTTTTTCTTCTCGAACTTTAGCTCTTCGACATTATGAAATAGGAAAAACAAATTTGCGAAAATAAATTCGAGGAAGTTTTTGTACTTTTCTTAATCGCGAGTTCAACGTAGTTTCGAAATTTAACTTTGTTTGCACTTAACTTTAAACTCTCTTTTTTCTTCTTGTATTTTTCTTGAGAATAAAGAAAGACATAATTAAGTTAAGAGAAATAAACGAATGAGCGAAAGAGAATCAACATGTTATCAGTTTCCTCACGCACGGAATAGCGAACGGAAAATGAGAAAATGCCGAAGTTACAGATGTCAGAAATGTTGTCTGTACATACATACAGTGACGTTAATGCTTTATTTTATATACAGTGGTATATAAAATAAAGCATTAACGTCTATCGCTTACAATCTATATTTTCGTCTTTGGCTTCGTATTTGCTGCAGAAAACACAAACAGGTTTATTAATATTTCAGAGAGATATTTCTATTCCATATTCACCTTGCAACTCGATTTAGCGGAGCAAATCCAGCATTCACGAAGCAATGAAATTACATATAATGATATTGAACATTACATCATCGTGCACAGAACATATGTTAATATTCTGGATGGGAGATAATATTCCATGAAAAGCAATAATGCAACAACAATAATCTCGAAATCTGAATCCGTTATCACTGTATACAGTACATGTTGAGAGGATAAATTTTGTGGCCAGACAAACAAAATCGTTAATTTTAAACTTTACATTTTCGAAGTTTTGTGTCAATCTCTTCAGTAAAACTATTCATTTTTTTATATATCTGTGCGGAATGAACTCATCATCAAAATAATTACTATAACAACCGGAAATAGTTTCGGAAAATAAACTTGTTTGACCGACAAAGAAACGCACATAAAGACTTTCGATACAGAACACATAAAACTTCTAACCGCGCCCGTGTCAACGGAAACCCTTTGCTTTCTCCGAAAAACATCCAACAACCACGACGTCAACATTCCCTTCGTTACGGCTGCTCGTCACGCAGACCGTTCCTCGGATATGGAAACCGAAAATTACGAGCGCGGGGAAAGTTGGGACTTTATCTGGAAGCTTTTATTATATCGGCTGTCAGAGGCGGAGAGTATGCGAGGGAACGCGTGCCGCAGAAACGACACGTGCGATTTAACTCGCAGCGACAATAATTGCGTGCTGCTCTTTACGACCGCTGGTCACGCTGATGTTCATTGATTCTTCGAATTATTCTTTTTATTCTTATTTTTCTTTTTGTTTTGCTGTAAAATGTTGCAAGTAGTTGCCGATAATTTTTTCCAGCACATTGAGATTGCGCACATTTTTCGAACTGCCGCGGTTTAATCGAGAAATGTATTGTCAACAAAAATCAGCGCTTGTCTGATCATTGTAGGTGCCGTGATTATTCACTTTTTTTCGGTGTTTTGCGAGATATCTCAGCAAAAAACACACGATATCGTCAGGCAGGACGATAATTACGCACGCGTGTAAACGACTTGTCGTCACGCGAATCGTACATTAATTCGCTGCCCCGGCCGAGAGAAACTCGCGGTAGAAAAATAGGAATGTATATTTTATTATAATTATGCGAGCGCGATGTTAATCACACGTTGCTGACTGTCGTGGCCTATTTTGTAGTGCAGTTTCTGCACTTGTCAGTAATAATCTGATGAAGTGCGCGTCGACTGTAGTCTTGCGTTCAACGGGGTTGTGCGCAGAATTTTTTATATACTCTATATGGTATATCTATTTTTCAATCATTAAATAATCTAAAATATGCATGTGGAATAACATTTTAGACGTGGAAAACCGGAAAAGACCGTATTTCTTTCTTCGCACGTGCGACGGGATTTTCGGATATCTTCTTCGACGGCAAGCAGAATTCCGACGTTTCTTAACCCCCGTACGTGATTCCGATAGTTTATCCGTGCCCGATAGACGGCAATCGTCGTGTCTTCGCCGCCGAGATTTATTACACCGCGGCTTTAGGCAGAAGCGAGCAATTTACATTCCCCGCTACACGTGCGTTCGGTTTCTGCGGCTCGACGGTATATCCAAACGTCGAGACGTCTCCCCGACTGCTATGCTCCAAACGTCGAAATTACCAGGGATTACGTACGGAGGAATTGCTCGACGTGCGGTATGGCGACTACGAGGTAGCGCTATTAGAGGTAGTGATTATCATCAGAAGAACGTTATAATTTAGACGATATTTAACACATTACACGAGCTTTCTTCTAGATAATACGTAATTTCTCTAATGGAAAAATATTTATTTTTATATATTAACACGAAATCCATCGGAAGTTAGTCAATATTGAATTTTTCTCAACTTAGAAAGATCCAAGAAATAATTTGTCTAGTAAAAAGAATTGTATGTAATAATGAGAAAATGAGCACATGTATTCTGAAATAATGGTAAGTAATCTCATCGTTCTCCGACACGTCCATCTTTATTATCCCGAGATCAGCCTCGTTTAAAATTTCGCGAGAGGAACGAGTGAGTGATGTCTAATGGACGTCGCGCTCAAGAGACGGTAAGGGATTCTTCAAAGGATCACTGGCACCGAAGACCTTTCATTTGCATTCAAGATTGCGAAGGTCCCGCATAGCGTGTCCTTTTTACCGCGTAGGACGACGCGGTCGTTGCCGGCCTTTTCACAAGAACGGTAATTGGGTCAGCGAAGTGAGGCGCACGCGAAAGAACGGATGACGAAACGAGAGAATATTCGATACAGAAGAGAAGAGACAGAGACAAGACTGACGAAGGTTGACTTCTCGTCGAAACGAAGTGGTCTGAAATTAGTTTACCTTTGGAAACCAATTTCTTTCTCTTTCGTTGCCCTCCTCCCGCTTGCCACTTCCTGTCTGACATAAGAGCGATTTTTCTCCTGTGAAAGAGGAGGGTAACTTCTCCGCTCCGACGGGTAACGAGAGAGCCAAAATTGCCGAAGGGAGAAAAAAATAATAAATGAACGGTACTGGACGAGAAAAGATCAATGCTTGATAATACAGTAAATAATACGGTCGTTTCGTTTTCTTTTTCGCCTTGTATTTGTGTTTAACGAACTATGTTATTACGTGCACTCCGTTCATACCGATATAACTCACTAATTGTTATCTATATACCTATTTAGCGTATGGTATTGCATTCTGGAAAGTGCAGAGACGTAATGCGATCGAATCTATTTTGCCGCGATAACGAGAAAGCAGAAAAACGCCGGGACACGCAACGAGTGTCGCGGACTTTTTAATGAACTTGCTAACCGACAGTCGACAGTTTCTGCAAAAGAAAATTGCACAAAGAAACTGTTATTAATTTATTTATAATGAGACTTTAATGATTCATTTCAAGTTTGAGTTGGCATTTTCTCGTTTCATCGAGAATCGATGCTTAAATGTCACATTGTCGCGGTATAACACACAGCAAAGAAAATACCACGATTCGAAATATCAAAAATGGGGAGCATTATGTTCAATATATTGATAAATGTTGACATTTGCTACGAGTGCTTTGTTGTCTTATCACTCATCGTTTTTATTTCGCGCGTACGTACATTTACATATCCGTCGATGTGTACACAAGAACGTTGGATTATAGCGATGAAAGTTAAAGCGGATTTGCGCGCGTCCGCTCTCAAGTTGAGGAATGTATCAAGTGTTTCTGATTTGCCTGAAGAAAGAGAAAAGAGAGAGAGAGAGAGAGAGAGAGAGAGAAAGAGAGAAGAAAAGGAAGAGGAAGGAGACTGGTGGAAGTTGGTAGCGTGAGTGAATTTATGACTGTCATACTTCACGGTACGTCAAGCTGTGTTCCTTACTACCAGACTGCTATAATCTAGGCACTTAGCGTCTGGGAGTCTAAATGCGATATTTTTTATCACAGAGAAACGTTCTCTCCGTCACAGGAAAAAAGTGCACATTTTGTAATAATATAAAAATTACACAGTCAATTATCTATCAAGACTTGGAAATTATTTTCACGAACACGTTACATTACGAACTAATTGACACAAATCTACTAGATAAAGACAAATTTTCATTTAATCAGAATTAATAAGATGACAATGGAGAGAAAAGCAGCCGACCGAACGGAAGACAAAGATCGGCAAGATGGAGCGAGATAGACGCTGCCCGAGCCGCGAGTCAGACCCGGGCATTTCAAGTTGTTCCTTCCCACGTCGCCGCGATATTAAGCGTATAACATGTACGGCCGCCGCCATTATACAGCCATTACAACGTCACACCGTTGTACACCGCGAGCGCGACGCTCGGCCCGGACTAAAGTAGCGTGCGGCACGCTTCTGCTATACCCGCTGCTATCGCTGCTTGACTGACAACCCTAACTGACGCAGGATCCCTTTTGCACAAGCCACCACCGGCGAGCTAGTCCGCCTAATCAACCACCCTCTCCTCTGTCGCCGTCGTCGCCGCCGTCACTTCCTTATCCCTTCATACACTTTACTCTCTTCACCTTGCACCTACGTTAGCGAGACGATCGCGGAAGTATTGCGTTACTCTGTACAGGTACGCTCTCTTGTCGTGCGCCACGTCGCGCCGCCAGCATACTGAATCGCGAAAATTCCGTCCGAGATAAGCCGCATTGCGAAGCCGCACAAAATCGCCTACGGGGGACGTAACAAAGAAATAGAGTCCTTCAGGAAACACGTACGACTTTTACATTGTAAAACGTATGCATAGATTAGGTCGCGGAAAGTAAATTAGACTCTGATGCTAATGTGCAAGAAAAATAATTTCTACCGGTCAAGAAAGATCATTCTTGTGGGCTCGATAATCTTGCTTGCGGTAAATTGATGCAGAATTATTCATTGTGGCGGCTAAGAGAGAGGGAGAAATAAATTCTTTTAAAAGATATATAATTTGTATGAAATTAATATGGTGTGTAATGCGATATATGTATGCTATGTGTATGGTTAACGAGCGAATGACCCAAGGAGATCGTGATAGCACCGGATCTGGTCAAAACACATCGCTAGTCGGACGTGATACGTGTAGGCCGAGTTTTGTCTGGCATGTAACATGATGCATACGTGAAGCTAGATCAAATTTGGTTGCCATCCGTTGTACTCTGTTCTATGATCTTTTGTTATCTTCGCGTTTATGGCTATTCCGATCATTAGTTTTCGCTCGATCTCGCGCAGTAACACACAATTTTTTTAATTTATTAGAAACGCGTCGGTTCTTTTAAGTTCTTTTAACGTGTCTCCGAGACAACGCAGAAAGTATCAATTTTTTATCCCAAATTGACTTCTGATCGTCACACGCCGAATTGTGTTCGCATCGCCTTGTGGGTGCTTCATCGTCGGGGAAAATTCGACGCTGATGGGATTGCATTTGCCACGTCTCGTGAAAATCAGATTTGTCGGTAGTACACCCCTTGCGAGGGGAGTGAAATACCCCTGACCCATTTCGTGGCGTAAATTTCGTTCGGATCGCCTGGAGGTCTTCATGGCGTAAATTCCTTAACGGCCGAGTCAGAAACTTTAGTCCCGCGTAGCTCGCCCGAGGCCGGACATTTAGATGGCTTTAGCGATATCGAGCTATAAATACGTGTCTCATTATATGGCGTTCCGTAGCTGTCGAATTTTATAACTTTCTAGCAATTTAAAAAATAAATAGTGAAAGATAAACATTATTAACGTTACGAAAAAGCCTTTTCAGAATGCAGTGTCCGATTTATTTGTTTTAAAAACTTTGGAAGAGAGATATTATTATATCACAACACTTTAATAACGTCGGATAAAACTGTTATCTGAACGCTAAATGCATAAATATGTAAATATTTTGTTCTCTATCTTTCTCTGGTCGTACATGAAATCGAATTAATTAATTAATCTCCAACGTTTGCGTGGCACGTTCATTCTCCTATCTACGAAGAGATACGACCAGTTTACATGCGAGATCGATTGCTGCGCGTTGGAAGGTCGATTCCCGAGATCGCCGCAGGCCAAACTGTCGAGACGGTTGCTATAGTTTTAACGAAGGGTTCGGTGCTCCGGCAACCACTCCCTCTCAGATGACGATTATTTAAATAAACCGTGTTCGGTGGGCGCGCGAGCGGGCGGGCGGGCGGGCGGGTGAGCGCGCGCGCGGCGAATAATCTTCGGTTAAAGAGCGCGCAATCATGGGTCGTGAGTCCTTTGATGATATTCGTTGTCGAAGTTAAATCCCCTTCGGGTCTTCCGCTTCTCTCGTCTCTTACAACCGAAAGCCACACGATGCCAGACTGCGGATCACCGCAGTGCATCTTGTTGGAAACCGGAGTTGAGGCACACTCCAGTTTCAACAATTAGTTTCCGTCATTCGCGTCTCTCGTGGCGCGCGTTTACGTGAAAGCGCTTTGCGATCCGCCAATCAGATCTTGTTTAACTATGACCAATATCTCTGTGACGCTGGCAGAGAAAGCGACATAATCGAGTCTTCGATCAACTCGCGTTGTAGCAAAGGCAAAATCTCGAGAACCGCGCGAACTTAGATGTTCTCAATAAATTAGATTGTAACAGATAAAAGCAATTATTACGCGAGTGAGGAGATATAAAGCTAGGATAAACTAAAATACTTGAACTTTTAATTAAATATTAATTATTCAGTAATTATTTCTCTCTTGCTAGTATTTCGCTATAATATAGTTATTAATATTTTCCTTTAATATCTGATCTTAAATAAAATTATATTTTTTTATAACATGCACAAAATGCACTTCTGCTATCAAAGGGTTGCCTAATTCTTGTACCGAATCTGTGCACTGTCTCGTCGTCGCTCGAGCACTCAGTAATTGTTATTATGAATCATTATAAAACTTTTGACGGGCTTAGAGGAGAGAGCGTACGACGTCCTTAATATTTGGCTGTGCGCTTGTATGACTTCCCTGTATACTAGGCTAGATGGCAATTTCGCTTTACGAACGTCGGATCAAACCGTAAACTCTTGGCACACGGCTGGGGACCACCCTCATCGCGTAGGTGGTTATATATTCCCTTATATGCGGAACGTGTAACAGCTAGTAGCAAATGCGACAAACAGTCTTCGAACTTGTCAGAAATATCAAGCTTAAAATCTGATACACGCACGATACGATGCTTGTTTCGGTGAAATTTTACATAGGCACTAACCATTTTAGCAGCGGAAAATTTATTTTCTGCGTGAAAAAATACGGCAAACGGTATTATCGTTTTATCGTAACTGTAACATATTGCACACTGGCGTTACGTTTTTTTTTTTCAATTTTCTGCCTTTCGCTCAGAAACACGGTAAATTTTTCCCCGCGTTAAATTCCACGCGTCGACGTTTCATCTTATAAACGCGTATAATTCTCCACGTCGCATTTTTGAGTGTCACGCTCTCGGTTTACAGAATGATTTGCAACGCCATCTTTCCTCCCGTTACACACGTTTTATCGCATTACATTGTTTGTTCTTTGCGCGCGAATCTATCATCGCTTGATTCCGTCGTCTAGACGATGACTCTGGACCGGACGGGAATTTATGTGGAACTTTATGCGACGTATCGCTCATTTATAAGCGCCGAACACGTCGCGCCATGATCGTAAATTGGCGGATAATACCCTCGTGGACGAGTGCTGCCATAAAACACTTGTATGCTTGTACCTAACGTGTGTACGACACATAAGCATCTCTCTTTCTCTCACTCTCTCACTCTCTTTTTCCTCTCGTTTCCCTTCGAGCGTTAAAGAATTAACGCGCTACTTCCGTCACAGGTGCCACTTCCGACGGCACTACCTGAGCGTCTGTTATATGAGAGACATTCTTTTAATGGCTCATCACATTACACCATATATTTCTGTTACGGTTAATTAGACAATTTTAGCATAAAAAAGCAAATTTGTTTTCTGCGCGAATATTCTCTAGAAACATGGATGTTGACACTAAACTAATTTTATTTTTAATAAATAATAATTTAGTAAAAAAAACTCATAATTAATTAATGCAGGACATTAATGATAAAAATACAAATTTATAATTAACAGAAACAAATGTAATAAAAATAAAAAAAATATGACGAAGTCACATCACTTCTAATTGGCAAAAGACATTTGAATAATCTAACATTATTTATCAGATTGTATAAACTTGTTACAAATGGGAAAAAATCTTTGTGAGATCACTAGCGCGTTGATCATGATTTATTCGTCCGAATCGCTTTTGTCCGAATCAGTTACACGTTTCAGGCCGGACCGCGAACTAATTAATTCCAACGTAGCAGCGCGTAAACCTGGATTCATAGTCCGTGGAGAGGACGCATAAATTCGGGTAGAACGGCGGTAAACCTCTCCACGTTTCGAGGACTGTACTTGGCCGAACTTTGATGGTTACGAGGCAGGCTTAGCGGAGGACTTCGTTCCGAAATGTAATTTTCAGCCACTTTATTGCGGTACGTAAAAGTCTATCAAGCGTTCGGACTCTCGAACATGATAAAGGTTCTTTCTCGCATACAAGCGCCGAACGAAACTTCTTCAGTGAGGCAATGTAATAAATAAGGAGAAAAAAAATGTTGCAGAAAGAGAGAGAAAGAGAGAGAGAGAGAGAGAGAGAGAGAGACATCAATCAAATTGAAATCATACTATGAGTGAAACTAACAATCGAGCTCTGCCACGATGGCTGAAAGCCACGTATTGTATCGCTCATCAATTCGCAATAGATACGTGTAAAAGTTTGCTTAATGGTCGATTTCAATTTTCCGTGCCATACGCGTACCTGTATACGATGTACGTGTGTACAATGTTTTTTATTCTCGACAATTGATCGCGAATAGTGAAACTCGTACTCGATAAAGGGAAATTGATAACGTACATTTATGTAATAGAAACTATCGCAACAATGATGACAAAAAATTCATCGTCGTTTCTCTTTTGTTAAATTGAATTTTTTCGACGGCTTACACTTGAAAAAATGGCAATACATTTCCATTAAATTTAAAATTAAAGATAAAATTAAAGACAAAATTTCGCAAATTACCGCGAAAAAAAAAACACTTTGTGAAACTAAACTTTCTATAATCTAATGCGCTCATTTTACACGATTTTTTAATGCAAATTTATTTAAACTTTATGTAATTTATTTGCGTCTCAGAGCTATCTTTCCGAACTTAACACATTTCCTTGTAAACTTTGAATTTCGCGCCGCAAATTGTTGCGCGTAATGACCGTGACGCGTTGCGAACCGGAGCGCGTTGGGCCCGAAGTGTCCTTCGCTTCAAGGACCGATCCTCCGGTCTGGTCCGTTCGAGCGGAACTGATATTCACCCTCGAAATCAGCTTCGTAACGAAATACCGGGTGGCTGCGGGCGAGCACGGCAGGGCGACCTTGCAGATAGTCCGGTTTCTGATAAACGGAAGGGACAAAGGGCGTAGACTCACCTTCGAGTGTGGGACACCCATCGGGAAAGGGTGAATCGAAGGTTGCCCAAGAGGTCCGTGCCGATCGATGTATGCAGAGTTCCACCAATAAGATCGCCGAGGGTGCCGTTTTATTTCCGGTCGTTCGATCAGTAGACCGAGACTCCGCTCCGGGTCTTTTCGCCAAACTATTACGCGACAACGCGGGGAAACGCGGAGAGACGACGAGAATAATACGGAGGGGGGGACAGAAACAAAAAAGGCGCGTGTCTCTCTTTTGTACCTCTATACGTCGTCGCGGTAGTGAGGGTGTTTCCGCATGCAAAAGATAGGACGTGCACCGCAATCTGAACGAAATCTCCAAACCCAATTTCCTGAACAGACAGACAGACAGATAGACAGACAAAACGAACGGACCGGCGCGGTGTT
Source organism: Pseudomyrmex flavicornis (assembly GCA_014825475.1). Classification (NCBI taxonomy): domain Eukaryota; kingdom Metazoa; phylum Arthropoda; class Insecta; order Hymenoptera; family Formicidae; genus Pseudomyrmex; species Pseudomyrmex flavicornis. The sequence continues at coordinate 20,493 of QVNW01000331.1, read as the reverse complement.
CCGCGAGCAAATCGTGGTCCGCTCGCGCTACTGACGACATCGATCTGAGTGTAGAGGGAAATGCGGCTTTAATAATGCATCGCCATAACTTTATGCGGAAGAACGCGTGCGTCGCCGTCTTCTATCGGATAGAATGTTCGAGCTCGTTCGAACATATGTTTGCAAAATGTGATGTAAATCGCAGATAAAAAAATAATTGAAGAGTTCTCTCACGAGAAAAGAAGAATATATCTTAATAGATCTTTTTTTCTCTTCTTTCTAGTTTTTTTTCCAAAATCAATTACTTGATGCAAAATAATTAGCAGAGACGTCGTTGATACAGTCATGTGAATATTTCACCAAACGCTTGTTGTCTAATAATTTCACGTGATGTTTAGTAAGTGTCTACCACGTTGTTCGTTCAGTGACCGTTCGGATACGTGGGTCATAGCAATTTTAGACCTGACGTTTATTCGCCGGCAGAAACTGTCTATCAGATAATTTTGATAAGCGCATTATTCGGCGAGAGATAGCAGAGCTAATTCATTATACAATATTAACCTATTGAAGCGGACTCGCGAGCGCTTAAGTGACGGGATAGCTTTATCTTTAGTCACCAAATGTAATCTACTGTCTGTCCAATTGGCATATTCCAAAACTAATTTAATTTCACAATAATCAATGCATTTCTCATTAACTGCGGTAATGCCGGTACTCACGGTTGAAAAGTTATATTTACGCTTCTGTCACTAAATAACGCAATAATTCAATTAATTATTTTACAACAACATGTATTTCGAGATATCCGACAGAGAGTGATCGAGAGATAAGAATAAATCGTTTTTTCAGCGCATTTTTAATCGTAAGAAGTACGATTTTTATTCTATATTCTCGAATAATTTTTAACAATGTCGAGATTTAAATATTCAACTTGCGTGTGAAATTTTCTATAACAATTTTGAGATGGAGAATTCTAATTGCAATCTGTCTGCACATGTTACAGGTTAAAGTCATGTTGAGAGTTTCACCTGGAGACGGAGGTAGCTTTTTCAACGCAGATAAGCGGAAAAAACAAGTTACCTTGGTGGATCCAGCATCCGGACAATCTTCATCAGCGGAAGATCGACGACCTACCGTAGCGGCACCAAAGATGTTCGCTTTTGATGCCATCTTTACCGAGGAAGATTCTCAAGTAAGATTATATATATACAAAACTGCATGCGCGCGCGCGCGTTTATTTAAACCGACGTCAATGTCTGTAATGGCATTTTGATCGCTATATCAAAAACAGCGACGTGAATACTAATAATAATTTGAAGATATCCTCTCTCTCGCGATATATAGTATCAATCACTCTTCACTTGACAAAAAGTAGATAAGCTCGACGGTTTTTGATGCAATCTACATTTCATATGTTTCCATTTTTTTTTTTTTTTATGCAGTTATTTCAATATAAAATCTGACTTTCACGAGTTCTCGACGCGACGCGCGTGCAGATACTCGTCACAGAAAACATCTGAAATACTTTGCCGTGGGATTAAGTCGACAGCGAACTTAATTTCTGCCATTCAGAGTGCCCCTTAACGTTTTAAATTTCAAATGGCACTCGCGCGGAGGGCGACGCGACGCACCGAACAAAGCGGCACTTATAACGAGCGCGTTTAAGGTCGCTCGATAATCGAGAGAATTTGCACGCGCGCGAGAAACAGAGAGACGGCGATCTCTCAAGTCAATGACGTCTTCGTCGGTCAGCTGCTCTATCGTAAGTAGCGACAGCCCTCAATGAAGGGTAGTTGCTACTTCGTTCTTGAAGATGCTCTTGTTCGCTCGCTCGGTTTGTTCTCACTCCGGAAAATCCTCTCTCCGGTTTGATTCTTGAGAGTCGTTTATAGCCGGCTCAATTCTTCTTCAGAATTTGTGAGAAGAAGAGAGAGAGAGAGAAAGAGAAAGAGAAAGAGAGAGAGAGCCAAGAGAAGACTTGGGAAAGTTTTCCGAAGAATAAAAGAGAGGGAGAAAGTTGGAGCGAAGAGAGGACAGCGGAGGACAGTCCTAGAACATGTACGTGCTTCGCCGAGGACTTACGCCCGTAGTGGAAACGTAAGAGACGTTCCTGCCGGGCGCATAACTAAACTAATTTCCCGACCTCTAAACTCTGACAGGAAAATCCATCCCTCCAGGCGAATGTTGCTCTTTGCCTGTGACTTCCTCGTTGCTACCGAGCAAACGGAGACCTGCCGACTGTGTCCTCGGGACAACTTTATCGTGTTATCATACAGGCAGAATATTTTTCTGCACACACACACATACACACACACATATATATATACACGTACACATATTGTACACCTAAAAGCTAGAGAATATTTAAGATATATATTTCTAATCTTCTTTTATGTAATTGTTTTTCAAAATGCAAAAAAAACAAGTTAGTGCGAGATATATTATTAAAAAAAGACAGTTTTTCATCGGTCTCGTGAAAAGCGTTGAAATGTCAATTATTATTCACACCACAGAAAGTTATCATCAAAATACTCTTTGCATGTCAACGATTCCGACAAATTGTGTTATTGCGATTTTGACGGATGCGCCGCGCTGAAGCAAATATCGCTGGAGATCGTAAGCTACGCCACAGCAGCGCACGACGTTATATACACATATTGAGATATTTCGGTACTCCTGAGGGACATTATTGAGCGTCGGATTCAAATGAGCCCGGAGCTACTGGATATTCCCGAATCTCTCTGTCTCTCGTTCTTCGCTCTAACAGCTCCGCTCCCTCGTTCTCTCTGTCTCTCCGTAGCTTCAGTCGTATACTGTTCGGTACTCCGGAGAGACCACCTACACTTTCCTCTCTTCTCTCCTGCTTCGTCGTCCTCTTCTTTTCTCTTTGGCATTTCTCCCTCGCCACGGCTATGTTTAGAAGAACCATAGAAACCAATCGATTGATTCGATCAAATGTTCGTCGGCCACGGCGATTGTCATTGAAGAACACAATAGTCCTTTTCTCTTCCTCCTCCTCCTTCTCCTCCTCCTCTTCTTTCTCCTCCTCCTCTTCTCTTTCTCTGTTCTGGCTCTTTCTCCCTTTCTCCCTTCGCGATTCATCGAACCGGGCTGCGAATAACCAGGTGGTCGTCTGGGGGTGAGTTTCCACGGGATGAAAGAGCCGAATTCGAAAGAGCGAGTTCCAGCGTCCAGCGCGACTTTTCGTCCTTTCCGATTGGCCGTCAAACACACTCTCCCGCTTGAATATTTTAAAGACCAACCGCGCCGCCGCTATTCCAACGAGCAACCTACTATCGTTCATCATCGAACCGCCGATCTCTTTGACGTTTTTGTAGACTCGCGAGGATCGATGGCGCTGATCTCCGCCCTTCGCAAGTCCGCCCTTCGAAAGTCCCGATATCAGATCGCGATCGTAACAATGAATTTTCCTTTTTGATCGCGAACAAATATGCAAAAGCCATAAAGTGATTATTATTACAAAACAAACCGAGTCAAAAATGAAATGCCATATATACAATTTTCGATCTCTACAATATATTTTTCAGCACAATAAAGAATTACGGTTTTGGTTTTTTATAAAAAATAGCAGAATAAAATGTGAAAATTAAATTTTACGCAAAATACTCTTCAAAATCGAATGGAAATACAACGTTTTCATGGTTTTTCCGTTTTCAGCACTGATGTGTGATGGAGATGGATATAAAATGTATATCGGCAATACATCGAATTTTACACATCGCCCATCTACGAGCGAAAATGAAATAATCGCGACAGCAGGTGGACATTTATCGACAATGTTCCGTCGATGACGCTAATTTCAGCGGTGACGTAATCCGCTTGATACGCTATATTTGCGCGTTGCGTCGGTCAGCATCTCCATAAATACACCCCACGGGCAAGTGACATCAATATATATGAGCTACAGGGTTAGAGAGCAAGGATATCCCTCGGCCAAAGAAAATACAGCTAATCGAAATTGCAGTCGCGTTGTTTGCGTATAGCAAACCGTAAGCGCAATTTCAATTATTAACACTTCAACTAGTCAAACAGTAACGGAATCTGTAATTGTGGCGTAAATTCCATTGGCGCAACTTATTGGATAAAATCCACAGTAAACTTTGATAAAGTTTCAAATTGATTTAGAAAGTCGGTTGCAGGTCTGTTTCCAACAGCGGAAGGAAGTATAGGAATTACGCGAGCGAGAAACGATATCGAAAAACGTGTATCAAGTAACCAAGTTTATCTCTTCGAGCAGGAAATAATGGAAAAAGAAACGCGACAGAATTTCTTTTTCGCGAGCGCTCAATTTGTGCGAAACTTTTCTTTTCGTGTAGTTGATCACGCGGGCACCACGCGGCTCGCACAATTCATCGGAGATACACAACGACGAAGCGAGAAAAACTTACAGCCTACATTTGCCGACAACTTCGCGATATCACATTTTTTATTTCCTTGAAATTGCGCTACTCAAAAATGTTGTTTTCGACAAAATGCTGTTTTCGCAAAGCGAATTGAGTATCGATACTTGATTCAGGCTCTCAAGATTTTTTTCATTCTTTCAAACATTTCACGAATATAAATTGTTATTTTAATGCGAATAATTCTTAATTAAACATAAATGTTTTACAACAAATAACGCGTTGGATTTTTTTTCGTTTCGAAGCATCGTTCGATTCTCTTCGTATTGAAACCCTCTGGAAACTGAGCCCACTACTTGAGTACCAACAATAAGCTAGCGACGGGTGGGCCGCGTGAACGAAACGGCCGCGAATCAATCGACATCCATCTCAATTATGCGCGTCATACGCGCAAACAGCCGCACATTCGACGCGCATATGCGAGGCCGAGGGTTATATCGGCGTGTGCGTGCGTACCTCGCCGACAATTCCAAGCCGACCGGCGACCCGACCAGGACAATGCATCTCGACCAGAATAATTCACCGCGGCCATTATAGCCGCGGCAGGACAAGGGCTTTATTATTGACTTACGACTAATAGTCACGCTGTGGATTACACGCGCGTGCGTGTGCACGTACAAGTGTGTGTATGTATGTGTGCGTAGCGCAACGATATACGCACGATCCAAGTGTGTACACGTCATCGATCTATTGCTCATTTGGCCGGGATATGCTGATTGAGCTGTCCGACGAGGATAGCTCGCGATATCTATCTTGCGTTCTGACTCCCATGAGATTTCAGCTGCCTCGCAAAAATGGATTATCGCGGATGGGTGTCGAGTCTCCCACCTTTGCGCTCGGAAATTCGAGAGATACGTCATATATTGACGAAGAATTATTTCCAGCAAAAGAAAAATAAGAGAGAAATTTTTAATTTACTTTTTTATGATTGAAAATCTCCCGCCCGGATAAATCAATATTTTTTTTGTCAATCAATTCTATTTTGCTAAGCGTCAATGTGCCTTCATCAGCTGTGTACACCTCGCGCACAGATCGTCAATTAATGACCGAATTCACCGACTCTTCCTAAAACTGCACACTTGCAGATAGCTATTTCGCGTTGACGAATAAGCTCGATCAGTTTGGAGCTTGTCGCTTTGGGGCGTTCTCGAGAGCAAATGCACAATAATCTATAAACCGATCATACGGCCTCGCGACCGAGATATTCTATCTTCCTATTCTGTACTCCCTGACGCCTCCGCGCTCCTTGCCGCTCGGCTCGTTCTGTTCGGCCGGAGGGATATTCTCCCGAATGATGTATTTCCATATTACAGCAGGATTAATTTGCGCCGTTGCGCGACCGCGTTAAGAGCAATGCTGATGAAGTTTGACAGGTGCCAGCCGAAACGGCGGCGAAGACGAGCGGACACAGTCGCTGCACTTCGTCGCATTCGGGAATGCTCGCTCATAGTCTAAACTATAGTTAAATAAGTTGATATGATGAGAAACTATAGTTACTTTCGCTCTTGCGGAACAAACTTAGTTTGTGACGTATGTGCTGAATTATACAACGTGTGCAAAACAAAATGTGGAAATGAAATGAAATATTTCTTGTACAGATTATATATACATGTATTTTGTATTTTACGTTTTTTACGAAAATCCTTCAGTTGATTTAAAATTAATTTAGCAAAACCTCAATTTTGGCAATTAAATGACGCGCGATTTCGCACTAAAAGTATTAAAATAATCTCGCGTCGCGAAATGATTCTACGCCGAAAATGAGAAAGTTAAATGACAGTTTTCTCATAGCAAAGCGATTTTCGGGAAATTGGATATAATCGGAAAAACGCGATGGAGAAATCCGAGGGCTACAGAGAGATGCAAGAGGGCTCACGATTTCGATTTTGCATCGCTCAGGCAGGCGGGATTTTGCTAGTGCTTTTTTGATCCGGCAAGCCCGCCCGTGCATGGGTTAGAGGACGATGAGGCTACGGGAGGAGAGGAATAGGTTACGGTAGGCCAGAGGATACGCCAGAGGGGGTGAGAAAGGGAAGCGGCACTCGTTCTCTCCCCAGGCGCCAATGACGCCAATCTCCCGTGTAAATCGCGACATATTTCACGACATCGCGCGGCGGAAGGGCGCTCGTGCGAGCCGGTTCCGCCACCCTTTCTCGCCCTGTGTTCCCTCCCCCGTCCTCTCTCTCCTCTTGCCGCGCACCATTCTGCGGATCCGCCGGAGGTGGATGAAAAGTTTTCCGAGTTGTTATCCCGGGAGTTATCGCGCCGCGCGCCGACGACGAGTCGAAAATTCCGTGATGTAAATGCGATCGCTCTTCGAGCGGCTGCCGACCGTCGACCGGATTTCGCTTGTTCGCGCGTCCCGGCTTCCTCCAAATTTATCGGCCACTGTTTGGCAAACTGCTTCGCACATTCGTTGACATAATGGAATTTTTTTTATCATACATGTGCAGACAAGTATTCAATTCATTATCTGTCGATTACAACATTAACAAGTTTCAAATAATTAATGACTTGTTGACTCACAACGAGATTGAAAAGGTATATTATGCATAACTGTTTCTTTCTAGTGATTGATTCTGCTTTGCAGAGACAAATCATAAAAATGGTATAAACGTAAATATTATATAATTACGATAAATGCATATAATTATGCATTTTGTTATTAATCGTCATTAAGTTACCAGTTATTAACTGCTGGCATATTGAGCTCTTCCACAAGATTAGCGTAGCATTTATATTTTTCGGTCGCTGATGTAAATTATTTATAAACGAATAGGTTAAAATGAATCACGATATACCGAGCAGAAAGTGCGTATCGCAATGCAATTTTTGGAATTACCGGCTCGTAAATTCCGACGAGGGTATTTCCTGCGTGAGCGTGTGTTTTGCACATTTCGCGCCCCTTCCCCTCCATCTCTCGCGTACCACCACCCCTCTTCGCCTTCGCATCTCGTCTACGACCACTAACCGCTCGTGTTTCGTCGGGCGTATGCGAGGGCGAAAAGTACCCCCTCAGGGCTGTTTGTTTTTGATACGGTTTTCATCGAATAACGTCGTCGTGGTAGACATTCCGCGGTCCGTGCTACTACTTGCATCTGCATGTAAATAGGGTTACATCTTACATAAAAGTGTGCTATTATTTCGCATTCCCTTTAGGAGGCAAGTATTGTGGTAACGCGAGGGCATGTAAGATGATCGTAAAGCAGTTCACCGTTGCGAAAAAGTAATTTGCCTTACGGATTTCTAACAAATCACTGAAACATAGATAAATTGTAATCTTTTAATTATCACTATTGTGATCAACAAGATATTTGACGCACTAATACATAGAATACTTCTCGAAATTGCAATCGTACATTGAGCGTATATTGTGCGAAAAACTCGATAATAAAAAATTTGGATGTTGCGTGATTGGCGCGATTGTTAAAAGTCCCGATGATGCTGACAATAGATGATCTAGTGCCTCTGCAATAAAAATGCTGATCGCGTTTCTTTCTTCAATTGGTAGCAAAATTTCTGCTCAGCACGTTTTTCCGATTTTAACGTTCATGATATCGCGCCAAGGAAAAAAGTACGTGACTCGCATTTGTTAGTGCGCTAATTAAGCAACTGAACAAACAAGCGAGAAAGCATAATTATCTGCCGTTTGAAAAAAGCGGCTCGTTTTTAGCGCATTTATTTGATTCTCATCGAACGGGAAGTCTGGGAAAAACACGTTTTCACACAGAATGTTGAAATAATAGCGACTAAACAAAATAACATCTCGATAAATTCGAAAAATTAAAATGTATAACACACGTGTCGAAGATTATAAATGTTAATTTTAAAGTCATATTGTGTTTTCTCGACGTTGCAATGTCTTAATGAAGTTCCATCTCTCTCTCTCTCTCTCTTTCTCTCTCTACTGTTTCTATAGTTATATTAATATTGATACATCAGAGCAACGTGCGGAAATTTGCATAAGAACGTCGTCATAGCGCACAAACGCGCCGACCAATAGAACGCCTGGTGTAAGCCGCTGTATTGTACTGCGAAGCTTATACCGGGAGCATCATTGGTCGAGACGCTTATGCACTTATGTAAATTTACCCCTGATAGGCTTTTAGTTCGCGCTCTTACAAAAGAACATCGCTAAACACTTCTCTCGATAATATTTTGAATAAAGAAGAATCAGTTTTTGCCACTTCAAAAGATCAACAAAATTAAAGATCATTAAAAAAAAACTACAATGAATTAATTTGTGAAAATAAAACATTTTCATTGTTTGTCACTGTGATTGCCGTTAAAAGTGCCTCGCAATAATGTCCGGAAAAAAACACGAACTTTGCGAGCCATAAAAGTGCCGCCACTTGTCGAAGAAATGTCCACGGCGACGTCACTTTAATTCGCCTCGAGACATTGCCGTCTCGAGGCATCTGGAAAACTTGCGAATTAAGAGATTCGTCGGCGACGTAGGACGGGGGAAGAAAAGATCATTCGATTATTTCCAGCCATTAAGGGAACCCCTGCTCGTTCTTCCCCCTCCCTTTCAGCGTCCGCGAGGGTGGAACGTTTCTCGCAGCTTCTTTCCAAACTTTCGACACGAGTTTTACATTTCGCGTGCGGGTGAAGAAGGGTACAGAGGCATCGGGAAAAGAGGAATGACGGGTAAAGGAGAGAAAATGAGGAGGAGAGAGTAAGGTGAAATCGAAAGCGGAGAAAATGGGAAAGCGACCTTCGCCGTGGAGATTCCTCCTCGCAAGGTAGGCCTGCGAGGGTGCGGCGTATTCGACCCTTCTCTCGTACAATTGGTATTCCGACCTGGTCTGCCAATATTGCGTTACAGAAACGCGTCGTGCAAGCCGAATTCAAACGACTACGAGCGCGATGACACGCTTGTAAGTCACACCGCGGCGCATGTCTTTTAATTCGAGCCACCCTACTCGAAATAAACATTCGGTGATGAGCGCGATTGAGACGTCACGTTCGCGTTGGATGATTTTTCTCAATTGTCACGAGCTCTCAAAATTACAGAAGACTTGGCGAAATGGGAAAGATTATTTTTTCCCGGCAGTTAAATAAAATTAAAAACTATTAAAAATTATTTTACACATAACTCTGAAAAAGAAGTATTACTATATTATATTTAAAACTTTCATAAATTAAACTCTTATTTTCCTTGCAAAAAGTTTAATAAAAACGCTGAGCAAAACTCGAGATAATAAAATTGTTTCGCTGCAGTGGTTTTCATTCGATATTTTTATATACTTGGCGACGAGAAGCCACCGCATCTCTAAATCTCCAGTTAAAGAAATAGTTTTTCTCTGCTTTGGTTTTATTTAGTTCATCTTATTTTATTATTTGTTATTTCACAGCAAGTGAAATATAAGTTCTCGTTTGGAGAAAAAAATAACATTCCATGACAAAATTCGTGGCATAAAGAGCCTGACGGCCAATTAACTAATTTTTTCATCCAGTTCTATTTTCAGTTCTATTCTCCGCGTATCAATTCCGGGGATTTCGATTTATTAAAAGGACATCAAAGCGGAAGTGAATTGCTATTGTTACTCATTTTTAACTGGTGGAAATCCGAGCGAGAGAGTTAAACAGTATTACACGCGAGCGTCTGGCCCGAGGGCGGACATCAAGGGGTGGCCTCTCTCGCCGCGGTGAAAATTTTCAAAGGCTCGACATCGATGGGCTCTCTCCGCTTGCTCGCGCGCGCATCAGAAAGCGTATGAGGACCCTTTCTCCCGCAATTTCTCCCGCCGCACGGGCGCGGAATCAAGTGTTTGAGATTATGACGGTGGCTCCGGTCACGTATTTCATTAACCGTCATGCCGACGGTTCGGGGAAGTTCAAGGGCGAGATCTCCGGCCACGAAGGGTGTAGATACCTGCAAAATATGTTTGCTTTGCGTTACATCCCTTGGGATGATCCCGTTATAATTATGAATGTCGTTGTTGTCGCCGTGGTAAGTGTCGGATATTCCGCTATCGATTCTGATATTGGTTTTGTAAGAGTTCGTCTAGCGGACAAGATAGAAGACGAAATAAAGAGAGAGAAAGAGAAAAAGAGAATGTATGCGTGTGTCTAGCAATATTTTTTATATCTTAATCAATATTTAGAAATAATTATTTTTATATAAATAACTTTTTTAAATTAATACATTAATATGTTTCACAAAGCAAAGCAAATATGACAATGTATGTTATACGAAGTGAAATCAGTTCAATTTAATTGGCGTGCGATCGCCCGCATGTAACTTAACGAGCAACATCCTCTCGCATAACAAATCTCTTTATTGAAGCGAAGAAAACGTTTTCTCGTCCGTGAACTGAGGAGTCAGTGTAAATCTGCGGCGGTATCGGCGGACTCGTTTGCGGCTACACGCTGTACCGCCCCTTTGAAACGAGCAGCGACAGATTGGTATTACCATATCGGGAAAGGGACTAGACTCCTTATTTCCCTATCCTTTTGCCGGGAAACGAAAAAAAGAGAAAGGAAACTCGGCTGGCCTCTTTCTCTCATCTTCCGCAACCAGCGTCTCGCTTCTTACCTCGATTCTCCACTTCGACCGCCTTTCCAGAATACGCCTCTCTCTGTCCCTTTTTTAACCTCTCCCGATACACTACACACCCATTATGCTTTCTCTTTCCACGAGGTTTTCGCCCCTTTTTCCATTTCGGGCTCATCCGATTCTCGTCCACGAAGATTTCAATCTTGTTTGGCCGAGGCATCACACGTCCTCATCTTCCTCTCGATTTTCCCTGCAAACAGCGAAACCTTCCCACTCAGACAACACACGCCGATTTTCTGTCTCTTTCGTCGGTCCCGAAGTCCGTGTTTGTTAAACGATGTCAGAACGAAAAAGGACAGTCGATCGGACGACATTCTATAATATTGATCTTTGCGACGCATCAGCCGCAGGCTCGATTGGGGGATCGTCGCTTCGCTTCTACAGGAAATTCGCGAAACCCGCCTCCTCCGAACGAATGAACGACCCTTCGATTTTCGTGCCGACGTCTCTTCGTCTCCCCGATTTTCATCGATACTTGAGATTTCGATGCCGATCGGCGAACTGGTCGCAAACGACCCTTTAATCAAGCTAGCGCGCCCTTTCTTAAAGGGTGGTCCCACTTGGGCCAGGCTCGAGAACGTTGTTTCCCAGTCTGAGAAAAGTCTTTTCCAGTCTATGAATATATTAGAAGCAAACAAAGGGCCGCCTCCTATAATCCCGCGACTCTCTTCCTCCGCGTCTTCCTCCTCACTTTTCACTCCAGAGACGTTACACGCGTTTATTAAACCGGGCCCGCCAACGCGCTTTCTTAAGCACTTTACGAGAGTCCGACGACGAGCTCTTTCTCGTTGTTCTGCAGAGGCTTCATGTTCCGCCTTCTTCCATTCTTTCGTCGCGGTATTATTGCGAGGCAGACGCAATTAAAATCGCGTTCATTCGGTCGCCTTGAAGTCCGCATCGACGTTCAAGAAATTAATAATTATCGGAACGGAGATTAAGATAATCTGTCGTGCAATTGACGTAGATCAAAGAGCGCGAAGCAATAGTTTTTAATTATATTATTTATATCAATGATGATCATAAAATATGTACATAAAAATCGTTCGCTGTATTTCTTTTCAGACTGAGATTTGTTCGAGCGCCTTGACGGACGTAATCCATGCGGTCATTAATGGAACAGATGGTTGTCTCTTTTGTTTCGGACACGCTGGCTTGGGTAAGTTTAAAAATCTTTGATATTTTTTCTTCTCACGTTTTTATAGAAAAACTATTATTTGTATTAGTTTTGTTTTTGCTGCGTGACTCGATAAATAATTCAAACATACTCGACAAAAAAGAAAAAACAAGAGAGAAAAAAAAGAAATATGTCGCGTGGAGATTCTTTATTTAGGTTCCTCTCTTTGTTTCTCACTTTATCCTACTGTCGCAACGAAGGCGTGGAGTTGTTTTACATTTTAAGTAGTGATATTGAGTTTACATGCAAATACACGATTATGCGTGGAGAAAGTGCGTAGAAGGGAGGCTTCTTGAGGAATAATATCGGCATGGAAAAAAGATGCGAGAAAGAAAAGAAACTAAGAACTGAGAGAAACGGAATAGAAATGAGAAACGAGTAGCGGAAACCGGAAGCTATAATATATATGCCACTGGGACATACTCTTCTTCACTCTCGTATCTCTCAAGTCTTAACACACAGTAACGCAGCCTGAGAAATCGTTCGTGTTTCGTCATTCTTCCTCTTCCCCCTTAAGATTTATATTATTTTTTAATTATTTTTTTTACATATTGTCTGTCTCTCCGTATTTATATAATCTAATGATATCTCTCCGGAAATAACGTCGAAAACGACTTTTTTGTGATAGCGATCACAGACACGATGCTTGTTAAAATATTTTTGATCGACTAACTGGAATAAAGTTCTGATAACGCGATAGTCAAATGTCTGCTCTCGCAGTCGGCATCAGAACCAATTAAACTTCACGGAATGATATCTCTCACCGAGTCTCTTGGCACTTGTATATACATACATTTCGTTTTTGAAGGACTTTTTACACTGAACAGATACGAAAAAGTTTAAGTAAATACGATAACATTAATTGCGCAGATTACATTATCACGAAAGTCAAAATATCCTCATTTCATATAAACCTCGTTTTCTATGCTATACATTACGCAAAAATGAACCTCGATTATTATTTCTGAAAAGTCTCGCGCGAGGAGAAACTTTTCTTCCGCAATTTACTTTCATCGACGAGCTTTTCAAAAGCCCTTAGCCGGCTTCCGGCGTCGTTCTCGAACTGATGATATGGTTTCGTAATTCCGCGGTATGTTGAAAAATCGTCTGTTCTCGATAACAAAGTTCACGCAATCGGGCGAGATTTCTCGCGACGCGGGGAAAGGAGGGACGAGAGAAATCGATAAAGCAAAATCGAAAATAAAAAGAGGCGCGACGGAGAGATGTAAGAGCTTAACAACCGTAGACAAAGAACCGCATAAAAAAGAAGTCAAACGAACTCGTGCGGTGTCTTCTCTCTCTGTTTCGAAAGTACTTCAGGCAAGTCCGCGAGCAAACTGCTTTTGATCATCGCTATGTGAACATTTCTCCTCTGCTCGCACTCTTCCATACTCGTCCTCACATTTCCCTACTTCTTCTCGCGTTCTTCTTCTTTCTCCTTTGCGCTTCGGGTCTCCTCTAACTCTTTACCTTATCCTTACACCGTCATTCTCTGAATACAAATAAAAAAAAAAGATACAAGTAAGAGAGAGAGAGAGAGAGAGATCAGCCGTGATTAGGATAGTAAGAAAATGAGGGCAGAAAAAAAAAGAAAAAGACTAGATTTGCATTGATGTGCGAGGAGAAAGAAAGGAAAGAATACGCACGCATATGGACAATCTAACCAACCTGGCAATCTTTAAAATGACGCACGTCTTTTATTTTCACGCGCACGGTGCAGTCGTCAACGCAACCTGCTGCGTTTCACTCACGGGCGCGCGTCTGTCAACCACGGTTTGAAAAATCGCGTGCAAAGAGCTTGCGGAAGAGTCACCAGAAAAGAAGGACGGTTGAGAGGGTGTCGAGAAAAAGAGGGAATGAAAGAGAGAGAGAGAGAGAGAGAGAAAGAGAGATTACCGCTTTCAAAGCAACGAGACTTGTCTCTCTCTCTCGCGAGAGGGAACGCAGAGCGAGTAGAGAGAGCTATATGGATACAGCGACGAGACAATGGGCCCGTTTGTACTTTGTAGCGCGTTCCTAATTACCCCCCGCGCTCGGTCCCCACGACGGCGGACACCCCGCCGAACCCTTTGAGATCGCGGAAGGACCGTAAAAGTGGATTATGCAACGACGGCTGGGGGAAGAAGCACGTGTGCTTGATGCACCGAGACCTCTTTCTGCCCCCTCCTCGTTTGTCTCTCAAAAACACGATGCTTTGACAATGATAACCTTAGTAAGCGATTCAGTCAAAGGAACTGCGCGCGCATTTTGCTCCTCTCATTTCTATTCCGCTAAAACGCAGTCGTAAGGATTTATCTAGTTCTTGCTAATTTCGCCTAAGTTCGTGCAACGTGTAAGAGTATTAATTTTGTTTGTCGTTTATGTGAAATTAAAATTTGAAGTAGAGAAACGGTTTAGTACAGAATCTCAGATGAACGTGGACGATCTAAATATCTTACTCTCGTAATTATATAAATACAAAAATAAATATATCTGTAATTTCATGTTTTCTTAAAATCAAATGCTTGTTTGCGGTCTTTGATTCACAAGAAGTACCTACATGTTTCTTTTTCGTAGTCAATCTCGAGAGAAAGGAAATACGCGACACACGAAAAGTACAATAAATTGCCACGCGATTTTGTGCCGACATCGACGTTTTTCTCGCATAACGAGGCGGAATTTTAATTATCACTCGCGTTCACGTTTCAAAGCAATCCGTACGAGAGAGAGTGTCGTAGAGGTACTAGTCGTCTGAGAATGCAGCGACTACCGCTCGGTTTTTCTGTCTCGTCAGCGGCGCCGCGGATCCCGCGGCAGCATAGCGAGAATTCTTGCGAAATTTTTGCTGTTTGCCCGCTCGAATCTTGTCGAGGCACGAATTCTCCGAAACGAAACCGCTGAAAAGTTCTCAAGACGTAAAAGCGGTTCGTTACCGTCGAGATAACGCCGTGCTCTCTTTCTCTCTCTTCCCGCGCTTCTAATTAAATAACAACATAATTCACCGTCTTACATTAAGACAATTAAATAACGTTTAAGATTCAACGGCGGCTGCTGCTTTTCCATTATACTGGTTGCCGACGGGGCTTCTCCTCCCTTCCCGGGATCTTACGCCTTTCGTTTCAACCTCTCGTCCTCTGCGTATCGCGGCCTCCCTATGCCATAAGTCGTCTCCGTTCTCGTCGGACTGTTTTATGATTTTAATAAGAGCTCTTTTATTTCTCTGTCAATAGTGGAGCGTTTGAGCCAGACTTTCAATTTCGCCGAAACTTCTCCGTGAAAGTTTCGCAGTCCGCGCTGCTGTCGCAGTTTGTGCTGAAAATCGTCCTGATTAATATACACAGCCGGACTCTGTACTCGCTTTTAAATTGTATGTTGCTAAATATTTGCTAATTTTAATATTTATTTCACACGGTTTTTTAAGAAAGCAGAATAAATAATGATCGCACGCTGTTTGCCGTTTACTTTATGCAGCGTCAATGTAATCGCTGGTTGTCATTCTAACCGTTACGTCCTCGCCCACTAAATAGTAAACAAATTAAGCGGCTCCGCTCGGGCCCGACCGCAAATCTAGCATCGCAATTATTGCACCCAGTCAGCGCTCGCATGCCGCTCGTGCACATATAACTGGAAACGGGATTTTCAAACTCGTCCATGTGAATTGATTCGTCGCGACACGCGAGGGGGGAAATCGCGATTATGCCAATCAACAATGAAGCTTGTCCGCATACCGGTTGCACCGGTGGCACCGGTTACGGGCGTTAATTCGATTCTTGCGTCAATAAATCCGTCAGTCCGGCAAGGATCATTCGAAATATTAGCTTTGACCCGTCATCACTTCCATATCGACAACATACACAGAAAGAGAGAGAGAGAGAGAGAGAGAGAGAGTGCAAATTTTTAACGCGCATTATTGCTAAATACTTTATCAAGCTTAATAGCTTTCGATTGTAAATTAAATTAATTGCAAAATACAGAAACAAAATATATTTATCAAAAACGTATATGTAAATCACGCACAAGTTTCATCGAACAAAATAGCGGATAGTTATAATTAATTCATACTATGATGAATAATTTTCGTCTATGCATATATATCATTTGCATTTACATTGCACCTTTAAACGCTGAATATACCGCGTGCCCCGTGTAATCCCGTCGTTTATAATATCGCGCCATAATCACATACAAACGTTCGCGATGTTTAACAATTTCTTCGCTCTAATTCAGGCAAGTCTCATACCATGCTGGGAACTCCCGAAGCTGGTCACACACTGGGCGCAATCCCTTGCGCCATAGCGTGGCTCTTCCGCGGAATTTCCGAGCAACGTCAGAGAACCGGCGCCAGGTTCAGCGTCAGAGTCAGCTGCGTGGAATTGACTACCGGTCAGCAACAACTGAGGGACCTGCTCGCGGCGCACGCGAACGGTAAGTAATTTTCCAATTAGTCGAGAGAAGTATTCTCGCGTGAAAGAGTTTGCTGGACTTTTTTTTTTGTTCACGACGTTTCTCTGTTCCTTTATCAATTAACGTTATCCACTTAGTGCCAATCTGCTGCTAACGACGTAGATATGTACATACGTATTCATTGCGATCAGCCATGGATGTTTGTGTCTTCTATCTTCAAGAAAGACACATATATTTTATTTTAAAAATTTATCTTAAAATATAAGAAAAGAAATAAAATATTATTTATTAGATGGGGTTCTTAAAAAAAATTTTATTTAAAAAATTAATTTCAAATATTGAAGTACATATGAAGTGTGCAAAGAATATACAGTATCATTGTTGTAATTTTCTGAAATTGTCAAAATAACTATCATATTAAGTCTAATTCCACTTTGTCATTGAAGAAACTTTGTGTTTGTATTCTAAGATCCCCGTCTAGAATCACCTTTCTTTTTAAGGAATGAAATGAGAAGTGCGCAAGTTTATATTCCGAGAGACAAATTAATTCTAATCTTCGAAACGCGGCTGAAACTTTCTCGAGCGTTTCCGCGTTTCGAGACTTCAGTGTTTCCCGCAAGAGAGAGAGAGAGAAGTGAATTGTATTGTTGTGCTGACAAACACGCTGTGTTATATTCGCTGTATGATCTTTGCACGCGGGAGCTCTAGTCATTTTCAGATCATATAGTTCTAGTCGCAAACGCACGCAAGATTCTACATAATCAAGACTAATGCGCATCACAACGAATGCTAGTCTCATCAATTTATGCGTTCGTGTAAGTCTTGTGTCGATGTGTTGAAACCATTGCAAATTCTAATTCCATTAGTCCCAAAGAGATTTCGTAGATTTCATTTGAATATTTTGATCGCTAAAATATTGTAGATAATTTACAAAATATTTAAATATTTTATGTATCATCAAAATAATCAATTTTTCGATGCAATATATATAGTTCCATTTACACTACTGTAAAACAAAGTTTTTATTTCAGTTTTCGAAAATTCACAAAAAAGAGATCAGAAAAATTTATACGGGAATATAAACATTTCACGGTTATGAGTTTAAAGACAGAGCATAACCGGGCCGGAATCGTGTGGCGTATGGAATTGTACACGGAAATTGCAATATGTTCCATTTGGCTGATACGCTCCGAATCGACGAAAACTGGTCGTGCGACCGATGCTCAAAAGCACGGAACATCGGAATTGTCCTTTTCAAGGCCAAGAATAAAGAGCGGAGAATTCCGTAGTAATATTCAGAAAGTAGAACGAGACTCGGTATTGGCCGCAATTTGGTTGCGTCTTCACGGACGGACGAATAGATGATTTGGTCCGTAAAATTGAGGGACAAGATTGTTTCCTCCTCCTAGTTCATGCTGATCGACCAACATGTGTCCTCCACTTTTATATTTGTAATCTGCTTCTTTTTGTGCTGCACATCTCGAAGAATCGTCAAGGACTCGCTGGGATTAATAAAGAGTCGTTTCCTTCAAGGGGATGGACGGCTATGGTGCACTTATGGGAACGATCGTCAAAGATCGTCAAGACATTGCCTTGAGAATTAAATGGCCCGTCAGTTCTGGAACATTTTCCTTCCTGCGCTCTAGAAATGAGATCTATAAATTCACGCAATATCTCTCTGATGCCGGACGGTTACGTCAGTGATGATCCAATTCTATGAACTGATCGTAAAATTCAAATAAACATTTGTAAATTGAATTTTTGCCACGTGTGCTTTATGTTTCCTTTTATCCGTAAACTAAAGTTAGAAAATGACAACGAAAGTTTTGTGACAATAATTATCAATGCAGTAATTTTTGGATAGTTTTTGGATATTTAATTTATGAATGAACATATTTATACATATGAATTTGTGTTCACGTTTTTACTTACTCTGGAATTATACAAATCCAGAAATTCCAGAAATTTGTCATGTAAATTCGAACATGTTTTCTCTCAGATGCGCTAGAATCCAATTTTCTACCGTGTCGCACTCCTGGGGGATTTTACATTCATGGAAATTAAGACGTTTAGTAGTGTAAGTTACCGAATATTCTCCGAGTACATGGGATGCGCGCATTTCACGTAAAACTCACGTTAGACGCGTCATTTGAATGCTGGCTTAACGACCGCGCTGAGCATCTTTCCGCTCTCTCTCTGGCCTCCGGACTAATTAAGATGCGATGGAATTAATTTTCCAGCTTATTAAATAATTAACTCGTATCTATAGAACTTATCTTTTGACTTTGTAAATCTATCCTTCCCTTTTCGCACACATTTTCCTCTTTCTCTCTCTTCGCTTTCCGTCTTTCTTTCTCCGTATCTTATTTCAACCGACGCTCGTATCAATGGCGTAATTAACTTAGAGCAACTTAGAGAATCTAGTTTTTAACAGTTAGAAAGCAACTTTGAAGTTTCTCTTTTCAAACTCTATCTTATTTAGAAGTAGTTCGGTTCTTTAATTCTCTCTAAAAATTTCACACCTTTGTTTTCTCTCTGAACTTTAAAGGTATTTTAAGTACAGATAGTTTTTTTTTTTTTTTTTTTTTTTTTTTTTTTTTTTTTTTTTTTTTGATATTTGATTTATCTTCTCTCTCTTATCTATCTGTCTCTTTCAACTCTTCTTTTTTCTTCTCTTTTTTATATCTTTTTATACTTTTTTTCGTCTACAAGGACATTAGTTACGCCATTGCCGGATGGTACAACCAGCGCGCTCTTCTCGCTCGAGATTTAAATCGAGTAGCAGTACCCTCCTCGAGTTCGCGTTTACCTCAGAGAACTTGATAATCCCGCCTGGTAATTATTTAAAGTTTTCGACGGTCTTATGCGAATAGGGAAAAGGGAAAGGTGTCTCCGAGCGAGCAAAAGTTTACCTTTGTTATTTCTAACTGTATGCAATGGAATATTTAATTAAGCTTACACCGTAATATAATAATTGAGGCAACTAGGCTTGCGGTGGAATATTTAACACTTAACTGTGCTTAAAACTGAAGTCGTTACTTCTTACGTGTCAGATATTACGAATGAATGCACTTGTGAATAAATAAAATTCAATTGTTTGTCGATTTATGTTTTTTCCCCCTTTCTCTGTTTTTTATATTGGCTATTACATCGCACATGTCCACGTAAGACCTTCAATATAATTCACATATATGCTTGTTTAATATTAATGTTGTAAATGTCAGAGCTGTTTTTTTCCATTAACGTGTAAATTAATCATGTTTACATGTCGAAGCGCTCAAATGGTTACTAAAAGCAGTTACATTTACCACTTTATTATATTCAATATAGGTTTATATTATAAATTTGTTCTGTTATTGAAAAACAAAAATAAAAAATCATCGTACGCATCGCTGATAAGCGATTATTATCAGGAGAAAATATGCTTTCAAAGAGTATTTATATGAATTACCGCAATTCCATTCTCATCACGTCGCTATCTGTTTAACAACATGATTATTTTGTGACATCCGAGAGTTACATGAAATTGAACCAAATATTTACAATAACATCGTAGAATAAATATTAAATGCGGAAATGGATGTGTCAATCGACGCATAAATATGAAAGAAAGCCGACAATATATCCGCATAAATATATTATAACTCGATATCACTCCGCAATGTGTACATAAAAACGATTTTCCCTCATATAATGGCAAAATAATTCCGAGTATCACGCTTCATATATGAAATAAACTGTTTCCGCGCTGAAAAGTGATAGGCACAATTCAAAGTTACTTTTCAACTAATTTATCACTACATCAAAATATATGATCGTATACCAAACCAAACGATGATTTAATTATATCAAAGATACAGCTTGCGCAAAAAGTGAAACATGTAATTTATACTGTAATTTATCTCTCACTTCAGTTTATAGAAAAATTTAAATTAAAATACAATAGAGTAAAGTTTTACGAAATCGAAACACAT